>VZTF01006178.1:1510332-1713837 GCA_013397755.1 Cnemophilus loriae
CCCCCCGCCGCCCGCGGGCCGCCGCTGCTGCTGTCGCTGCTGCTGCCGCTGCTGCCGCCGCTGGGGAGCGCCGCCGCCGCCGCGGAGCCGCGCCAGGTATTCCGGGTGCTGGAGGAGCAGCCGCCCGGCACCTGGGTGGGCACCATCGCCACCCGGCCCGGCTTCACCTACCGCCTGAGCGAGCACCACGAACTCTTCTCCATCAACGCCACTTCGGGCGCCCTGCACACCCGCGCCACCATCGACCGCGAGAGCCTGGCCAGCGACGTGGTGGACCTGGTGGTGCTCTCCAGCCAGCCCACCTACCCCAGCGAGGTGCGCGTCCTGGTGCTCGACCTCAACGACAACGCGCCCGTCTTCCCCGACCCCTCCATCGTGGTGACTTTCAAGGAGGACACGGGCAGTGGGCGCCAGCTTATCCTGGACACTGCCACCGACGCCGACAGTGGCACCAATGGTGTAGACCACGGCTCCTATCGGATTGTGGCCGGCAATGAGGAGGGCCGCTTCCGCCTCAACATCACCCTCAACCCCAGCGGTGAGGGAGCTTTCTTGCACCTGGTTTCCCGTGGAGGGCTGGACCGGGAGGCCACCCCCACTTACCAGCTGTTGGTGCAGGTGGAGGACAAGGGTGAGCCCCGTCGGCGAGGGTACCTTCAGGTCAACGTCACCGTCCAGGACATCAATGACAACCCACCCATCTTCAGCCAAACACTTTACCAGGCACGAGTGCCTGAGGATGCGCCTGTCGGGGCCAGTGTTCTCCAGGTCACTGCAGCTGATGCCGATGAGGGCACCAATGCTGACATCCGCTACCGCCTGGAAGGAGGCGATGGCAGCGGTGCTGGGGACGGGGCTGGCAGCCTCCCCTTTGAGGTGGACCCCGAGAGCGGGGTGATCCGCATCCGTGAGCGCTTGGACTACGAGATGCGGCAGCAGTACTCGCTGACGGTCCAGGCCATGGACCGCGGGGTGCCGGCACTGAGCGGCCGGGCCGAGGCCGTCATCCGCCTGCTCGACGTCAACGACAACGAGCCCCGGGTGAAGTTCCGCTACTTCCCGGCCACCTCCCGGTTTGCCTCTGTGGATGAAAACGCGGCCCCTGGCACAGTGGTGGCTCTGCTGACGGTGAGCGACGCCGACTCTTCCGCGGCCAACGGGAACATCTCCGTGTCGATCCTGGCGGGAAACGAGCAGCGGCACTTTGAGGTGCACAGCAGTAAGGTACCCAACCTCAGCCTTATCAAGGTAGCGGCCGCGCTGGACCGGGAACGCATCCCGGCCTATAACCTTACCGTGGCAGTGGCGGATAACTACGGGGCCCCACCGCCACCTCCAGGCTCCCCCACTTCCGTCTTTTCCCCCGACGGAGCGGTGGCAGCTCCCGTGAGCCGCTCCTCAGTAGCCAGCCTGGTGATCTTTGTGAATGACATCAATGACCACCCGCCTGTCTTCGGGCAGTCGGTGTACAGGGTGAACATCAGCGAGGACGTGCCCCTGGGCAGTTACGTGCGGGGCCTCAGTGCCACGGACCGTGACTCGGGCCTCAACGCCAACCTCAAGTACAGCATCGTCTCGGGCAATGAGCTGGGCTGGTTCCGCATCAGCGAGCACAGCGGGCTGGTCACCACGGCCGGCCCCGAGGGTGGCACTGCTGGGCATGCTGCAGGCACGTCCAGCTCCAGCAGGCTGGACCGGGAGACTGCTTCTCAGGTGGTGCTCAACATCAGTGCCCGTGACCAGGGGGTGCAGCCCAAATTCTCCTATGCACAGCTGGTGGTGACCATCCTGGATGTCAATGACAACAAGCCTCACTTTGGTCAACCTGAGGGCTACCAGGTGTCCCTGGCTGAAAACTCCCCATCAGGAACTGAGCTGCTTGTCCTTAGTGCTACTGATGGGGACTTGGGGGACAATGGGACTGTCCGCTTCTCCCTGCAGGAAGCCGAGCCAGCGCTGGCAGCAGTTGGCCCTTCATCTGTGGCCCCTCGCCAGATGTTTCGCTTGGACCCGGTTTCGGGCAAGCTCAGCACCATCTCGCAGCTGGACCGGGAGGAGCAGTCCCACTTCTCCCTGCAGGTCTTGGCCACTGATTTGGGCTCTCCTCCCCTTTCTTCGATAGCCCGAGTTAACGTGACCATCCTGGATGTGAATGACAATAGCCCTGTGTTTTACCCCGTTCAGTATTTTGCCCATATCCAAGAGAATGAGCCAGCCGGAACCTATGTGACCACCGTGTCTGCCACGGACCCCGATCTGGGACCGAATGGGACAGTCAAGTACAGCATCTCAGCTGGAGATACCTCCAGATTTCAGGTCCATGGGCAGACAGGGGTCATCACAACAAAAATAGCCCTCGACAGGGAGGAGAAAACTGCATACCAGTTGCAGATCGTGGCCACTGACGGTGGCCATCTTCAGTCGCAGAACCAAGCCATTGTCACCATCACTGTCTTGGACACCCAGGACAACCCCCCTGTTTTCAGCCAGGGCACGTACAGTTTCGTTGTCTTTGAAAACGTTGCCCTGGGCTACCACGTAGGTACAGTTTTTGCTTCCACCATGGACCTCAACACCAACATCAGTTACCTCATTACGACAGGTGACCAGAGGGGCGTGTTTGCCATCAACAGGGTGACGGGGCAGATCACCACAGCCAGTATTATCGACAGGGAGGAGCAAGCATTTTACCAGCTGAAGGTGGTTGCTAGAGGTGGGGCGATAACTGGCGATGCCGTGGTCAATATAACTGTCAAAGATTTAAATGACAATTCCCCACACTTCATTCACATGGTGGAAAGTGTAAACGTGGTTGAGAACTGGAAAGCTGGGCATACCATATTCCAGGCCAAGGCTCTTGATCCTGATGAAGGCATTAATGGCATGGTCCTTTACAGCCTTAAGCAAAACCCAAAGGGCTTGTTCTCAATCCATGAACAAACTGGTGCTATAAGCTTAACGGGGCCACTTGACATAAATGCTGGGTCTTACCAGGTTGAAATCCTGGCCTCGGATATGGGGGTGCCTCAGCTGTCCTCCAACTTTATCCTGACTGTCTCTGTCCATGATGTAAATGATAACCCTCCTGTGTTCGACCAGCTTTCCTATGAAATTACTATTTTGGAGTCAGAGCCTGTGAATTCCAGGTTCTTTAAGGTACAGGCTTCTGACAAAGACTCGGGAGTGAACGGTGAAATAGCTTACAGTATAATTGAAGGAAATGCTGGGGATGCCTTTGGCATATTCCCAGATGGCCAGCTGTATATAAAAAGTGAACTGGACCGTGAACTTCAGGAAAGATATGTTTTACTGGTTGTTGCCTCTGATAGAGCAGTAGAACCACTCAATGCTACTGTGAACGTTACCGTGATTCTGGAGGATGTAAATGATAACAGGCCCCTGTTCAACAGTACCAACTATGTGTTTTATTTTGAAGAGGAGCAGAGAGGAGGGTCGTATGTAGGTAAAATAAATGCTGTAGATAAAGACTTTGGGCCGAATGGTGAGGTCAGGTATTCGTTTGAGCATATGCAGCCAGATTTTGAGCTGAACACAGTAACTGGGGAAATCAGAAGCACTCATCAGTTTGACAGAGAAGCTCTTATGAGACAGAGGGGAGCTGCAGTGTTTAGTCTCACAGTAATAGCAACAGATCAGGGGTTGCCAAAGCCCCTAAAGGATCAGGCAACTGTACAGATCTACATGAAAGACATCAATGATAATGCCCCCAAATTTTTGAAAGATCTTTACCAAGCTACTATATCAGAATTGGCAGCAAATCTCACACAAGTGCTGAGAGTTTCTGCCTCAGATGTTGATGAAGGGGTTAATGGGTTGATTCACTACTCTGTAATCAAGGGGAATGAAGAAAATCAGTTTGCCATAGACAGCAGCACAGGCCAAGTGACCTTAGTAGGCAGACTAGATCATGAGGCTACTGCATCGTATTCCCTTGTCATCCAAGCAGTAGACTCTGGAGCTGTTCCCCTAAGTTCAACTTGCATGTTGAGCATTGATGTCTTGGATGAAAATGACAACAGCCCTTCCTTCCCCAAATCAACCTTGTTAGTGGATGTCTTGGAAAATATGAGGGTTGGTGAACTGGTGTCATCTGTCACTGCCACTGATTCTGATTCAGGTGACAACGCTGACCTCCACTATAGCATTACAGGGACAAACAATCACGGGACCTTTAGCATCAGTCCCAACACCGGGAGTATTTTTCTGGCCAAGAAACTGGACTTTGAGACACAATCCCTGTATAAGCTAAATATAACGGCGAAAGACCAAGGAAGGCCCCCGCGGTCCTCTACGATGTCAGTGGTAATACACGTTAGGGATTTCAATGATAACCCTCCTCATTTTCCTCCGGGAGACATCTTTAAATCGATTGTTGAGAACGTTCCTGTGGGTAGCTCTGTCATTTCCGTGACTGCTCACGATCCAGATGCGGATATTAACGGGCAGCTAACTTATGCAATCATCCAGCAGATGCCAAGGGGGAATCACTTCCGTATAGATGAAGTGAGAGGGACAATATTTACCAATGCTGAAATCGATCGAGAGTTTGCCAATCTCTTTGAGTTAACAGTCAAAGCCACCGATCAGGCCGTTCCTGTGGAGTCGAGGCGATTTGCTCTCAAGAACGTGACCATTTTGGTGACGGATCAAAATGACAATGTCCCCATGTTCATATCGCAAAACGCCCTCGCAGCCGACCCCTCGGTCGTGATCGGTTCAATCCTGACCACAATTATCGCTGCGGATCCTGACGAGGGTGCCAATGGGGAGGTGGAATATGAGATAGTCAATGGAGATACCGAAACCTTCATTGTGGATCGCTACAGCGGAGATTTAAGAGTAGCCTCAGCGTTGGTGCCTTCTCAGCTCATCTACAATCTCATCGTTTCTGCCACTGACCTTGGCCCTGAAAGGAGAAAATCCACCACTGAGATGACTATAATTCTGCAAGGGGTTGACGGGCCTGTTTTCACTCAGCCAAAATACATCACCATCCTGAAAGAGGGCGAGCCCATCGGGACAAACGTGATATCCCTGGAAGCGGCGAGCCCGCGGGGCTCCGAGGCGCAGGTGGAATATTACATCGTGTCCGTTCGGTGCGATGACAAGAGCCTCGGGCGCCTCTTCACCATCGGGCGCCACACCGGGGTCATCCAGACCGCTGCCATTCTGGACAGGGAGCAAGGAGCACGACTCTACCTGGTGGATGTTTACGCCATTGAAAAGTCGTCTGTCTTGCCCCGCACGCAACGAGCAGAGGTAAAGGTTTATTCAGTAATTATTTCTCTGTCTTTTTACTCCTGTGTAATTCCAGGATTATGATTGGTCTTTCACTGCAGTGTTGGACACGAGAACTGGTTCTGAACAGCTCATCTAGTGTCTCCAGTCATGGAAGTTCTTGCCATCACTGCCTGGCTAAGTCCCTGGGATGATAGGCCTCTTCACACACCTCCAATTTAGGTTGCTTTTTTACCTAACTCACTGATGAATGTGAAAATGGTTTTGTTTCTGTTCTTGGATGTGACAGGTGGTAAAAGTGTAACATCTCAGTTGGAAACTTTCCTTATCACAAAACCACTTGCCTTGACTGAAGGGTCTTTAAAGGTTTTCTGCCTGACTAGCTTGAAAAGCAAGGGGTGGAAAACAGGTTTGGAACGTCACGTGTGAAGTACAAGTGTTTTATTTGCTCTGTCTTGAGTCACAGAGCTGATCGTTCACACCGTTCCTGCTGTCTTCTGCGGGAATACTGAGAAGCCAGGTGTGAAAAGGAGTCTTGTGTCTGCTTTAAGTTGCAGCATCTCCTGGAGCTGCCTTCTGCACTTCACCATGGGCCCTTGACTTGCCATTCCTGGAAATTTGGGGCTGGCACTGCTGAGTGGGTCAGCCAGCAGAGGATGCTGGTAGTGTGTAGTGGTTCAACCATTTCCCTCTCCGGCTGAACATACTCCCTCAGCACTGCACAGCCCTACAGATCCCCCAGCTGTACTTCCTCCTGGGAATTAAGTCTCAGTTTTGATACTGTGGTGGTTTGCAGGTTTGGGGGTTTTTTTTGTTTGATTTTAGCAGAAGTGCTATTTCCAATTCTTATTTGGCAGCTGTGGATTTTTTCTCTTCATAGCTGCTTTTGTTGTTTCTTCTGCAGGTTAAGTATGATCTGTGTAGGTGTGTGACCTCACTCTCCTGTACTGGCAGTGACAGATCCTCTCTGACATGATTGTCAGGGAATTTGAGCACTGTTCCATCTCAGAGATGTGATCTCGTCCTGGTGTATGTGCAGTGTGCTTCTGATGGTCGTGTTTTGACCAACAGTAGTGTATTGGAAAATGACCTGTTTCAGTAGTGCTGCTGGTTTAAATAATTCACACTATTTTTATGAGAATATTTCTGTTGTGCAGGTCTTTGTACCCTTGCTAGCAATTTGTAAAAGATACACCTTTATAATTTTTTCCTTATTATTATGTCATATTTTGTCTTGACAGACAGTACTTTTGAGGGTCAGGCCTTTGTCATTGGGTATTAGGATAATGACCCTTAAACTCTGAGTTTGAGCAGAGTTTCTTGACTGGGGAAGGACTCATAGGAGACCCAATGGCTGCAATATTCTTACATGTTGTAAAAGCATTTAATACGAGTATTTGCTGAGCAAGGAAGAGAGCAACCATTGAAACTTCAAACAACTTTTACATTGTTGAATACAAACCACTTCTGAAATCACAAGCAAATGTTTTATTCTGTAAAGAACATTGGGAGGCATAATTGGGAGTTAGGATTTCCTATTACTGGTTGTATCTTTATTGCCTCTAAAATGTGTCTTCTCCCAAATGTAATTAGCTTACTGTGCTTCTTTGTAAATGTATTATAAATTATAATCAGCTTTCAACTTTCAAAAACATAACCATATGCAGTCTTTCTCTTAACTGATGGGATTTCTCTGGAAGGCTTTTGCTGTCCAACACAAGAACTACTACAGTGACATTCTGTGTGTAAGCTGACTGTCAGTGGGTGCTGAATAGGCAATGTGGTTTTTTTCCCACATATTTATATATATTTTTTTCTATTTGATTTTGTTTATTGGTTTTGGTTTGGATTTTTTTTTTTTTTGGTGGGGAGAAAGCATGAATATTGTGCATTTTCTTTCTTCCTTCTCTTACGAAGAGTATGTTGGGTTTTGTGTCTCGGTGTGGCTAAAGAAAAGGGAAAAATGGTAATAGGATATTCTTAACAATGTCTACATGATTATTCTTCATTGCCTGCTACGCTCTCTGCCCTGATGCCAGAAATCGTCTTAATTGCACCGTGGCACATGAGCGAACCACTGATCATGGGGAGCTGCCCAGTGCTAAATGTGCTGTCTGAGATTGGCAAAGAGAGCAGTGGGAGTAAGGAAGTTAATAGATCTTTTGTCTACTACAGACTCCAGCAATGAGTTTGGGTGACAGATACCTGGTGTGAAATAGAGATATTTACAGTTGCAAAACAGTGACCAAGCTTTGTCTTGCCAGCAGGCAGTATAAAAGAAGAGCAGGCTTGCATGAAACCACTTGCTCTAGAAGTGAATTAATCCTTGTCCGTGGGAAATGGTGTGATTTTTTTTTTTCACTCCCTAAATTCTGTCACTAATTTATTTTATTTTTCTAAATAATATCAAATATATGGAAAAGATCCACCTAGTGCCCTAACTGAAGAAGAAAGTATCTTTTCAATATTTCTCATCCATCCCTAGGGTTTGCCCTATGGGATCAGACTAAAAACACACTGACTGCACAGCTCCCAGGGTTGTATGTAAGTGCTTTGTGAACAGAGTGTCCAAGGGCAGAACTTTGCAGTGGCAGGGCTGACCCAAAGCAGCTGACATGCCTTGAAACCGACGGGTTCTGTTATTTTCAGTAAAGTAACAGCAAAAGTTTGGGAAACAAAGAGGTTTGTTTACAGTTTGTGGCTTGTTTTTTCAGCACAAGCTTTTATCTTGTGTATGTTTCTGTGTTTGTTATTATTATATGGAGAGAAGAGTGGTGGTAGTGGTGGGGTGTGTGTCGGGAAAGTGCAAGTAATGAGGTAAAGTTTTCTTCAAATACCAAATATTTGAGATTTGTAAAGAAAACCCAAGTGCTTGTTACAGTGTGTTGTACAGCTAGGTGGTGTAATTTTGGATGGTAGTTGTTGAATTTGAAAGCTTGTTTTTTAATTTTATTCTGGATTTTTATCCTCTTTGTAATCTACAGTGACAAACCAGATGATTTGACGTGGTGTGAATGTGTTTTGTGATCAGTCTTAGCTTTTCCTCCTGTTGTATTAATCATTAGGTTAATACAATCATCCCTGTTGATCTCATGTAAAAAAGAAGAATGTAGGTGTCTTGGAGGGATCCCTTCAGTTTGCCATTCTATACCTTTTTAAATGTTCCTGCTAGGAGAAAGCCCCTCAGCAATTGCTAAACTCCTTTCTCCTGGCTCTCCAATGTAAATTCTCTTGTAACCTTTTGGGCAGGTCTGAGGGTTTCACCATCATGATTTTTATATTTAATATAGAACGACTAATGCCTACTGGCATTACTCGCATCACTTGCACACCACAGGACTGCCCTCAGCCCTGCCTCCCCAAACAACATGCTGCGAGGTGTTTTGGGTGGCCGTGGTTTGTGTGCCCTGGTTTGTGTCTGGCAGCAGTAATAGGAACCCAGGGACAATACCTCGTCTTCTGTGCTGTGTTACCAGGGATTAAGAGGAATTAGGCAGGATCTCCAGTTTGCGTGTTTAACCCTTTGGTGGGTGGCTTCCTTGAAGGGAGCTGTGGGTTTGCTAGGAACCAGTAGTCCCAATATATATCATATATAGTGATGTATATATCATGTATGCCAACTGAGAGGGGTAACACTTTGTGAGGTGAGCTCCTCTTTCAGTTCAACATCTTTCGTATGCTTTAAATAGGTTTCATAGTTCCCAAGGAAGGGAAGAGAAGTGTGTAAATGAGGAAAGTGCATAAGCTTCAAAAGAAAGATTTTGTGGTGGTATTGATTTGAAAATGGAAATACTTGGAGAGGCAGATCAGTGGTCGTATTAGTGCTTTTTACCTGGGAATGTTAATATCCTCTCAAAAGAGAGGGAGGATTGTTTTCATTTGCAGACAGGGAGAAATGAGACATTGGATTTTCTTTTGCACTTGTGCATTTGTAGCTGCATCATGTGAGTGCTTCATGATTGACGCTGTTGGGAATCTTGGACTTCCAAGCCGGAGAAGTGTTTGTTCTTTATTCAGGCAAGATGTGGGCATTTCAGACAATGCTTGCTGCTGGCTTAGTAAAGATCTGGAAATTAATGAAGACGAGCAGAATGAATGGCCCTGGCCTCCTGGAAAGAAAATCACAGGACATTTTGCCTTGACTCAGTATGAGCTGCAGCCATGGCCATAAACCCAGGACTGCATGGTGTAAATAGCTGATATGGGGCTTTTTGTCTCAGCCCAGGCTATGTGCTGTAGCTGAGCTAGCTCTGTGTCACTCTTGCATCCCTTGGGCTGGGTTCTGCTTCAGGAGTGTGGTGTTGCTCATCATCCGATTGCGAGAGGAAAAGGGGTGGCCTGGTGAGGCCAGACACTGAAGGTGCTACTTCTCCAGCCAAGCTGCCTAATGGAAGGCTTTAAATTTAGTAAGGGAATTTGAAACCCGCTTCAGAGAAGTCTTATCTGGCGTGTCTCGTATTTACCAGCACAAATAAGAACAATGGGGTTCTCCTTGTATTCATGCTATTTATAAATCGGTTCACTCTTTAATGATACATGGCACATCAATTGTTGCCTGACAAAGGAAACTGATTATGAAACGCTGGAGTAAACAATGAAAATCTGCTGCCTTGTCCCAGCTCCAAAGACACTTTTTTTTCCTTCCCAAAGCTGATATTGCTGATTCTAAGAAACGTGTAATTATTTAAGTTACTGCTGTCATTTGCACGATCTGAAAAAGGATCTCTGAGCTGTCCTTGAAATGGAGTGGGAGATGCATGTTCCTTATGTGGAAAACTATTCAAAACCAATTTGTATGTTTTGGTTTGAAGCTGGCCCTTTTTTCATCCTCTCTAATTTCTTTAATGAGTCTGCCTTGCTACGTGTTCTTAATATCTAGAATTTCTCATTTCTTTGCTATTTTAGCAGCCTTTGGGCATTTTTGCATGTGAAGTCACTTCATAATTTTTATGTTAAAAATCACTAGTCTTCTAAAAACAACATTCTTTATTACGGAAAATATTATTTTTCATGCGTCTCTAATGCAAACACTAGAAATAATAGCCAAAAAAACGGGGCAAAATTTTCATGTGCTTATTTTTGCTAAGTGTTAAATTCTTCATACAAATCTCCAAATGGTTCTTGGGTTCTATCGATGTTAGTAAGCGAGTCCTTTTCCATGTAAAATGATACCCCCAGGGCCGAGGGAGTGCAGGGTTCTTTCCATGTGTTAGGTGAAGCAATCAGTGGCTGCTCATTTGCTCCAGAAGTTGGTCACCAAAGCCTGCTTGCCTTCTTAGTGTCCCCAGCCCTCACCTGTGTCTTTACTGGGGCAAGACAGTGTTGGTGGTGGTGTCTGGGATGTTTGCTGTTGTCTTGTCCTGTTTCCCGTGCTGTTTCTTTGGGACCAAAGGATGCTCGTTCCCTTTTGACTGGCAGAAGTTTCCATGTTCTGAATCTTTTCAAATTTGAATTGCCACTTCCCACGCCTCCAGGAGCAAGGTGTCCATTTAATATACATCAAAGCAAGCCCTTGGCGTGACATAGTTCTGCCGGTACAGTTTGTTTTAACTGTGTCTAGACTAGGGGAGTAGCATTGCTGTTAACTCACTTTGGTTTCTTACTCTGTGCAAGGGCTTGTGCATAGACAAGCCCTAACACTCTCGTGTTCCGACTAGAAAAGGAATTTATGGTGACTAAAATCGAAGTGAAACAAAGAGTTTTCCTCACGCGTTCCCCGAGTCTGGAAAAGCGATGCTGGATCAGAATGGTGCATCTGTGCCATACCGATTTGTTTCAGTGAATTTATAGCCTGACTCGGCTTTGCCAAGAATAATACCAGATACGTTAGAGAAACTGTGTCTTTGTTTTACTGCGACGTTTCTCTCTATTCTAATAAATCTTATTTTTAATTAGACCCTCAGTCTAGACTGTCAGGCAGGTTTGTTTTTACAGCGATCTATTTTTGTTTACTTCCTCACAGCGAAAACATTCCAAAAGGACAGTAGAACAGATGGAAACTGATAGCCATGATCACACTGTAAAAATACATCGAGTTGCATTAGTTAATGCAAAAGAATTTCAAAGGGCCTGTTATGAAGTGGTAATTTATGTGCCAACAGCTACGCAAAAAGTAATGAAAACAAGAGTTTGCCTTAGCATTTCATGTCCTGCAGCCGTCACGCATGCACGCTGTTGGTAGGCTGTGGCTTGTATTGGCACTGGGATCTTAAATAAGTGTGTGAGGGTTCTGCTGCAATTAATGCAGCTGTCCAGACCTCCACACAGAAAGGCACTCAGCAGCTCTGAGGCTCAGACATGTGGAAGGAGCTTTGGGGGCTCCTTTTGGAGAAGAGCATCTTCTTGCAGTGTGTCGACACTCTGTCCCAGAGGTGGCATCATCCCATGTGGGTTCCCTGCAGTGGCCATGTGAGGGAATATGACGCCTAAGAGCCCTGTGAAGCTGATTTGGCTTCTATAATAGAGCTGAAACATGAAGACAGATCTTTTTCTCACAGATCTTTAAGTGAAACAAATGGGAATAGGTTTGCGACATGCCATATGGCCAGTGTGGGAAGTACCATCAACATTAATGGGAAATTGTAATTCTTGATTTCATATGTGAGCATTTTCCAGCCTCCTGCTCTTCTAAATATGCTATGCTCTTCTAAATATGCGTGTACATGCACGTGTTGAAATAATTCTCTCTCTAGCCACTTGGTTGTGCTTGGAAAGTGACCAAACTGGGTCAAGCAATGTTGTAGGTTTCTCTGTAGGATCTGCCTGTACCATTTCTGGTTCTCATTAGGTACTTATAAAGAATGTTCCCAAGCAGAAGCCCGAGCTTCCCATTACAAGCAAAGAAGTGTGCCATAGGCGAGGGAAGTGTGGCAGTGTGACTCTTCAAATTAGTTTTTGAGAGATTCAGAAGGGAAATAAGAAGAACCCACTTGCTTCTTCCATAGTACGTGTGACACCAGATCAGTGACGAAGGTTCCTATCACTCCATGCCATTGTAAATAGTCCCTCTCCAGCTCTCTGGTAGCCCCTTTAGACATTGGAAGGTGCTCTAAAGTCTCCCTGGACTCTTGTCTAGGCTGAACAACCCCAGCTCTGTCAGCTTGTCTTGACAGAAGAGGTGCTCCAGCCCTCATGTCATCTACTTCTCATTAAATTCTGTATGAACGGCACTGATAAAACTGACGAGCTGGAGACTTTGTGTTTTACAAGTTACTTTTGACTCCTTTCCAGGCCTTTAGTTGGATCTCTCTTTTATGGGGCATCTTAAGAGTACCGAGCATGACTGTCTCTGTCACTGATGGAAACGAAGAGGGGATTTATGAGCTGGGTTATGACAGCAGCCCCTTCTGGAGGTCTCCATCACCAGATGGAGCATCACGACTCATTCCTGTGCTCTCTCCTGGAGAGCAGAGCGGGACCAGCAGCACCCATGTGCGTGTCCTGCCTTTGGGAGCAGGGCGTGCAATCCTGCCAGGGGCTTTCTGCCAGGCGTCACATGTGGAGCTGCTCTGGGCTGGTTCATAACTCTGCTCTGGTACTGCTGCTGAGGTGAGTTTATCATCTACTGTTGAAGCAAAAAATAACAAAAGACAACTTTCTACCCAATGAGTTATGCTAATGAGCGTTAGTTTTCGTTATAAAATCATTTAAATTTTTTCCTTAAGGATTTCTTTGGAGACAGTTTGTTTGAATTTTAATGCTTCTGAAGCCTTTTCAAGATGTTTTTTTTTGTCTAAAATATGAATGAGTAAAGCATTAGTTAAGGATTTAAAACAAGTGCTTCATATCTAGTCCTCTTTGGGTTTTAAGGCAAACATTTCATTTTTGGTAACTACGGTATAATCCAGGAGAAGACTATTAGTTCTAAAAACATGTATATGATGTTTCACCTACAGATGTGTAGTCCTCTTTCTAAGCTATGAGCAGAATTTATATCCTCCTTGTACCAAATTAATTTAAGTAGCATCCAACACTAGATAGCGCTTAATTACACAGAGCCATGCTAATTGGCTTTCAAAACAAGGATTTGGTGTGTAGCATCCTGAAGCAGCTGGGGACAGGAAAAACCAAGTTCACATCACTGGGCATATATGTATATGAAGACAGAAAAAACACTACTTTAAGCTGGAGGGGTATGTTTGCCATGGGCACTGTGTATAGGGAAGTACGTGATTCTATTTCCCTCGCAGTGTACTAGGAGATAAATTGTTCCTTGGAGAGCTGGAGAGGGAGCTGAGCTGAGTGCTTTTCATGTCAACTCCTTTCTGGATCATTTTTGATAAATTAAGAGAATTCTCCTGAAATGGTTCAGAGGAATAAATAAGATGCCAGAGCTGTGCTGCACATCTGTAGTATATGTGTTTAAAGCTTGACTTTTCCATAGGGGTTTTCTTCTATAGTATTACACTTCAGAGTTCCTGGTGTTTTCCCAATTTTCATTCTTTATTCTTTCCAATACAACATTTCTTTTTAATCTATCAAAATGTCATGCTTCCTGAAATATTGAAGACATGATACAATTACAGGGCTGTTTAGAAACAGAAGGCAAACTCGGTAGTTTATTGTACTCTTATTCTTTTGAGATCTGCATTTCTGAGTGTATTTAGATTACTTTTTTTTTTTCTGAGCATGATTCTATTCCCTTTGAAAGTTGCCTTATAAAGTTTTTATGCCCATCTGCTTTGAGGAAAGAATTTGAACCTTTATGATTTCGGTGAACAAATTAAAGAAAATCCAGATTTTTAACCCCAGTAGGGTCATGTCAGATTGTCTGGAAAACTAATTTATGGTGGTGGTGATTTTCTTACCACTGTTTTCTTTCTCTAACAGTGCCCTTAACTCCTGCACTTCAAACTTTTGAGGAATTAGCCTATTATATTTTTACCTATAAATTTCTAAACTCCAAATAATTCCCATGGTCAGCACTGAAAGTTGCACTGGTTTTTTGACATCTGTTTGTTTTTTGGGCCAAGCTACCAAGTGGGGTTGCAGTTCCTCAGAATGAGGTTAAGTGATTGTGTTGAGATCGTAATTAATGAAACATATGCACCAATACCTTGTTATTTCAAGCCCTGGAATTAACAGACTCAGAACGCTGCCTGGCCCGCGCCAGCAGAGAGGGGAGGAAGAGGGAGGGGACTTTTTCTTGCCGGGCAGGATGATATGGGGTAGGAGCAGGCTGCACACATGCCTGCCAAAATGCTTGGATCAGACTAAAGGAACACAGATGGCTGAGGCTGATAAAGGTGTCTCTTATTGTGTTGGTTTGTGTTTTTTCTTCTCCTCAGCACTGTTTTGAGTTTGTGTGTGAGGGACGGGTAAGAGGGGAAGAAGACAACTACATTGTACAATATGTTTATTTTGATACATTTTACAGCCTAGGAAAGGAGTTGTATAAATTCAATACTCCTTCTCGGTAGGACGCCAAAGGCTGGAGCTAAGCCCTGCTTTTAGGTTTCTGTAACAAATGAACAATAATGGATCTTCAGGGATTTATGTCATGCTGTCCAGCCTTCAGTTCTTATCTGCTAATAGAAAAATCCCCATCCACTGCTGAAAGTAGCTCCTAAAAGTTGGACTGAGAAGCCTTGAAAGCACGTGGCTGCCTCTGCTCGTAACCAGCTCTCCTCTTACGTGGCCCCTTCGTGTCTCCTGGACCCCCAGGTGATTTATTACCATGGTTATTTGTTTATTGCCATGCTTTATGATGTCTGTACATAAACATCACGTGCATATGTGTATATACAGAAGACACACATGTACAAGTAATGTCCTGTCCTCCAACAAGGTGGTGCCCAGCTCTGCCTCCAGTTTGCTTGGAAGAGGAGGCCAAGCAACCGCAGGACAGGAATGTGTTAAGGAAGAGCAAGTCCCACAGACTCTTAATCTGAGCAAAGCCCAGTTCCTCTTAGCATTTGTTATTTATTGTTCTAGAAATTAGCTAGTCACCGCTATCTGGAAATGGCATGTCTGAACTTTAAAGCAGCACGCGGAAATAAATCACTGCCACCAGACGCAGTGGCTGTTCCAAGTCTGTCAGAGCTGTTCCACCCATGAGCAACGCCATCCATCAGGGCAAGGCTGAGGAGAAGGGAGTAGAAGCAAGACCTTTTTTCCCCTCCATCTATTTGAAACAAAGTCTTAAAGAGGCAATCTCTTTGAGGCCCTAAGATTCTTGTCTTGTAAATGATGGCGGTAATGTTCTCTGGCTTGTGACAGCTGGAAATCTGCAAGGTGTTCTTGCCGATGAGCATGGAAGAAAAATGGTACATGAGACTTCACACTCGGGCAAATAAATTTCATTTTGGATACCTTTTTCAATTTGCAGTAATTAAGTTGAAATATCGCAGTTGTTTTTCATATAAATGAAGGTATTAAAAATCTAATTGCAAAGTCATACTCCTAATGATGTAACTAAGCTTCATCCAAATCAGGGCTATTTTGGTCTGTTGTCTCCTAGATGCTCTTTTTGTCCTTCCTTGATCATCCCACATGTATCTGTTTTTAAAATACTTATGGAAATACAATTTGCAACAGTAAAGCTGCCCAAAACTGGTGGAGGGAGACAGTTTTTCATTCTGAGATTTAGTGCCATAAAAATGAATGTGCTTTTCTGATGCTGTGAGGTCTCACATGTGCAAACAGTCTCTTCTGAAAATACACCATAATATTATGATTATTAATTGTGGCTACCACTGTACAAATAGAAAAATAAATGCAGCCCAACTACATTCCCTTTTCTTAAAAAAAAAAAAAGCTCCTTTGTGTGAGTAGGAAAATGCTACTTTTTTTCTGTGAAAATATAACATTGTTATTACAGCTTTGGCTCTCTAAGGGATGTATGAGCATGAGAATCTGGAGTATATGAAAGAGATTATTACTAAATGGTGGACTGGCTTTCTTTTGAGTTATGCTAATTTTCCTTCACTGTAACTCTATTTTATTTAGTTAAATTGCTCTTAATTTATATTGGTATAACCAAGCAGAAAATAAGGCCCCGAGTACATGAGAAGGACCTTCTATTTGTGTAAATTAAAAAGTATATTGAAAGTGACACGGGGTAAACACTAAACATCTAACAAAAAGCTTGCCCTTTGCCAAGGAAATAAGGAAATCAAGACATTCTGGAGTCTATAATTAGGCACTTTACATGGCTGTAGCTCTGTAAAAAAGGAATAGAAGACAATGGTGTTAGCACAGTACTCCAAGGAAAAGAACTAGGGATAAATTTTGCTGTGAAGTGGGCTACAGGGCAGCTTAATGGGGAACAGTTTTGTGGGAGCCTGGGTCGAGAAGTCAAACTCTAGAAGTTAATTTGTAAACAAACACACTGCTCCCTGCTCATATAGTTAAAAAAAAAAAATTAGTGTTAATTTAGAGTGCTTTCTGTTGTGGCATAGTTTTTAAAAAGACAAAAATTGGCTGTTCTGTCCGGCTTATGTTGGGGTAGGTGCTTGCTGTCCGTGCTGGGAGCTGCATGCCTTGCTTAAAGTAAGCCACTGTATTTCGGATTTGGCTAAATTTCGGTAGTGGATCCCATAGTAGATGGAGGTTTCTGTTTATGCTGGGGATAGCAACCAGAAAATCCTTCTGGAATGCTTGAGAGCAGGTTGGTGGTAACAGAGCCACCTTTCTGTAGCTTCAACTTCACCTGCAGATGGAAAGGTACAAAATAGACTGTGTGAAATTCAGTGGTTCATAAATACTTAATCATGTTTAGGTGGCAGTCTCCTCCTGATAAAAAATTCAGTTTACTCATAGGGGTTTTTTTTTTAATTTTCATTTCAGAAAGTTGTATTGGAAAGAAATAATTGCTTTTAGCAGGCTGAAAAATAACTTTCACCACCACTCCAAAATCAATTTTATTTTGATTATAGCAAATACCTGGCTGTCTGTGTATTTCTTCATTTGAAAACCAGAAGGCTGGTGTTTAGAATAAAGGATTCTGAAACAGAAACAGTGCATTAAATTTCCTTTGCAACTTCCAGAGACATTGATTAATTGGAACAGTCAGCACGGCTCGCTTTTAGAAAGAAAAAGCTTAATGATTAACTAAATTCTTTTTCTGTCCCCCCACTGAGCATATAAAATGGTTATAAAAGAATGTAGAAGAGGCACAGTTGGAGTTGTTGTTGTGCACAATAAAAACACAGACAAATATTTCTCAATATACTAAATGTAGCCAGAAACATTAATTTCCATGTGATAGCTATCAAGATCTTAATTAATCATGTGTGCTCCAGGTCACTTGGTGGTTTTGGGAGAGAAAAGCTGTCACAATCTGTGGATTTTAGGTTAAGTCACACCTACATGGAACGATTTACCAACACTTCCTTTTGTATTCTACTCCTCTGAAATTGCAAACCAGGGATTTGATAAGGTTTTACCATTTCTAAGCCAAATGACATTGCTCTGGCTTGACATTTCTAAGTGCTTGGTGAAAAGTAACAAGGCTTGAGATGTGCCCTTTCTAATGTGAGATTTTTGTGTCATCTGGGGAGATGAGAACTTTGTCTTGTAAGCAGGGGAATTGTAACTTTGTCCAATGCAGTTGACAATGGCTATCATATTCCACTTGTAATTCCATGTTGGTGGTTGCCACCAGCAATGATTGCAGCTTGCTGAAAAGTGTAATTATGTACCTCCTGAATGAATCCTACACAATATCCAGGGTTTTGGAGATACCATGATGTGTGGGACACCACAATTTCTGTTCCTGTTCAATAATTTCAGTTGCAATTCTCTGTTCTTAAACCAGGGGTCTCAAGAGAGGTTATTTTTGGGAAACTTTGCTCTTTTGAGGAAGAGTTGTCCTTATGTTAGCTGATAGCACTTTGTAAATTGCTGTGATTTGTTTCTGTCTTTCCCCCAGTCGTGTGAAGGAGAATAATGGGATATAACTGCGTGATTCACCACAGCTTTACAAGTACAAAAGTTTATGTAATGTAGTGGCATTCTTGAATCCATTTAACAGATGTTATATATAGACTTATGTGAAAGTTACACCAGGCTAGCTTCGATGGGATGACTTTAATTTATATGTTTTGAAAGGTATATCCTATGTTGAACTACTTTATAAATATGCCATTGCAGGTTTGCACAGTCAGTGCCCGTCAGTAGCTTCCAGCTCAATGTCCTCATCTTATGAGTCCCCTGAAAGTCATTTTCCCTCTAAGTTATTAAGCTCAGCCAGTGATAGTTTCCCAACTGCCAGCTTGTGCACACCTAAGCATTTGAAATTTAGTTTTATCACGACAGAGGGTGTAATTAGGTCTCTTACAGCATGTGAATATCTCGTCAGAAAGATTTACGGCTTCAAGTCCGAGCCTAACATACACTTCTGAGGGATTGTTTGTGTTACAGGCTGATAGGTTTTGTCTGGCTCCCCTGGATTTTGAAAACATTGGTGGGATGGTGACATGCTGATGGGATGGTCTGGTGGTCTCTCGTCTTGAGGATTTACTGTCTTTTGAGGAATGTAAATTCTACTCCAGGCTGGTTTGCATTAATTTTTATGGTGACAGTGGCTTTATTTTCTGAAAATGGCCTGCACTGGACATTGGTATAAAGGCATTGAACAGGTTTGGAGCATCTGGACTCCTAGGACTTGGTTCCTTTCTTGTATGCCTGTTTTGGGGTGGGAAGGGATAACTCTGTAAGGCTGGGCCTTGCCCTCAGTGGGAAGGGCCACCATACTGTATCCTTGACATCACTGGAGCCACAGAATAACCCCATTTTTTTTAGAACTTTCTCTGTACTGAGCCTTTTTCTATTCTTGTTTTGTCTATAAAATTCTGTTATCTGTCCTTACATCTTTTTTCATAGTTACTTAACATTTTTCTTTAATCAAAGAGAAACTCATGCTCTTAATTTTTAACAACATACCTTCTGTGTTTAGTAGCTATTATTTTGAAGCCAGAAATGTTGTAGTGATTGGGTTTTAACTGTGTCTTGCAACAATTCTGCCAAATATTAAAAAAGTTATCTGAAGATTTAGTTAGTGGTGCAACAGCTCCCTCATTATAGACCTGCCTGGATGGACAATGGGGTCCAGGAATGAGTGGAATGAAGGAATGTAGCTGCATCCCAGGGCTCCAGGACAAGTCAGGGTTGTCCACAGCCTCAGTGATTACTGAATGAGCACTTGGCTGGTTGCAAAGGGATTTTCCCCAGGCATGGAGGGCTCCTGGTTGAGAGCTCTGGCAGCAGAGCAGGCAAACACCCACGTCCTCTTGCAGAGTGTAGAGACCCCCCATAGGAGAGATGAGGTCAGGGCAAGAAAATGGGATGTATCACCTTCCTCAGGGAAAGAGGTGGAGCCTCTGATCCATTTAAGCACCTTTACTTTAGAAGACAGGGACTATCTTTTTTCCTAGATACTGTACTCTAGTTTTCTCTGTCTTTGGTGGCACCCGTGGGACTTACACTCATCTGTTAATTTCCAATAGTTAATTGTCTATGTGTGTGTTAGTTTGAGTGAGTAATCATTTGTATTTATTGTTTTTGTTTAATGCTTCTTCGTTCTCTGTTACTGGCAGCAGTATTTGATTTATTTGAGTGATTAATTCTTGCCCCTTTGAAATCCACGGAGCTTTTAAAAAAAGAAGAAAGAAATCCTAACAATAATAGTAGTATTCAAGCTCCTTTATCTTCATTTTGTTCCAGTGCAGTGGTGGATATTCCAAATTCTCCATGGTAATAGAGAAGTATTTCAGAAGCAAATATCTTGCCAGATCTTTGCATTTTCACTACAATTATTGCTAAGGAGAAAGAGTACTTTATCAGCCATAGGCTTTGTAGCGCCAGAACATGGACGTTTAAAGCTGATGCAAATGGGAATTCTTTTTTCATTGTGAGTTTACTGCTGAAGCAGTGCAATTTTTTTAAGAACCAGAGTTCTTTTCTTAGAAAAACTTCCCTGGCATCTCTTTGGTAAGCGAGCGGCGCAGGGCATCCCTGCGGTTTCTTACAGGCAGAGCAGAAAGGTCTCCTTTACTCGGCCGATTTTGTTACCCAGGGATTATGTGCATTAGCTGTTATTCCTTTATGTGCTACATTCATAACTGCTCTGCTCGGAGCCTGCAGTGACCACGGTGGGACTGTCCTGCTGACACGAAAAGAGCACGGGCAAAAAAAGACCCGGGCGTTTGGCTACTGCGAGGACAAGTAATTAACCAAAGATTTTTATGGATTCGAACCATAGAATGGTTTGGGGTCACAAGGGACCCTAAAGATCATCTAGTTCCAGCTCCTCCATCATGGACAAGGACACCTTCCACTGGACCAGGTTGCTCAGAGCCCCACCCAGCCTGGCCGAATGCAATCAGTTCAGCATTTAGTTCTTCTTGTACATTTGCTGGTCTCAGGCAGACATCTCCCGGCTTTGGTGTCACATCTGGCCTCCACTGCAAGCAGGGAAATAATTTGTTGCCCCTGGAAGTTCTGCCTGATCTTTCAGTGGCACGAATAAGGGTTTGGGCCTACGCTGTAAATCTTACAGAATCAAGGGTTTGGAACAGCGGAGCTTCTCTACATTAATCAAAGACACAGTCGAGTTGCAATAACAAGTACATTGTTTTTCCTGTGATAACGTTATATTGTTATTTTCATTCCTGTAGTTTAATCCCATAACTGACATCCTACTTTGGTCTGAATTTAGAATATGATCTATATGATTTAGAATATAGATCTATTATATAGATTTAATGTAGCATTAAATCGTTTTAATATCTATTTATTCTACTTTGAGACTTTATGGGACAAACACTACCCTTTCCGATGAATTATTTATTTATTTAATCTAAGCTTTTTTAGACTAAAAATAGTTCTTGTTGACTAAGGGGTAGTAATGAATTCAGCACTGTCCTTGACCGGGCTAATTACCAAATATTTCAAGTTAGGGATATTCATCAGGTAAACCCATGAAAGAAGTGATCTAATAAAAAAATGTTCAAAGAGCTTTCATCTCCAGTGAGATTACTTGCATGAGTCAGTTGAAAAACATTTACCTTTGTTCACTGACATTTACGAAATAGGTAGCTTGGAGCTACTCATTATGTTGTAGTTCTTTAGCACTTGTTTAACTACCAATTGTTTTGTTTATAATACAGAGGATTAATTCTGGAGAAGTTACGATAGCTTATTTGATATTTAAGACTTCCTTAATTGCTAGGGTAAAGGATTAGTAGCAATGAAACTTTAAAAGAATTGCTATGGCAATTATTAGTAATAATAAAACCACATCAATTACCTTTATTAGTATGTTATAATATCTTATTAAAAGTTTGTGCACCTACCAAGTTTTGCCTGCAAGGCAATGGAGCTCTGTGAGACCTGGGCAGACAGTGAATCCAGCCACTCAAGTATAATGCAAGACACAGTGCATGGAACTGTCTGCATTTGGATTAATGTATTAAGAGTATATATATTTTTTTTTTTTTTTTAATTAAACTGCTCCCTTCACCAGGGTTTGATGGGCATTCCTGCCAGGATAAGAATATGCATATTGGGTGGAAGAAGTAACTAAAAAATTGTTTCATGTATTATGTAGAGGAAAAAACAGAAATGGGTATCATCATTATGTCACCTTTGAAATATTTGTGTGGCCGCTGCTGGAGTTTGTGTTGCTGCTGTGCCCCTGAAAAAGGTGATATATCTTCCTAAGGATAACATATGGATAACTCTTGAATTCCTTATGATGTGTTCCTCGCAGCTTTGTGTCATAGCCCAGGAAAATTAGCAAAGCAGCAGAGAAAGGCCGCTGTTGGGAAGGATAAACTTCTGGTCCAGGTCTATAATGCTGGGCATGGGTCCCAACCCAGGCTCTGTCACGCTAAGGGGATTACTCAGTCTGTGCCGTGACAGCTCACCCAAAATGTGTCGGAAATATTAGTCACCTGTTAGTTCAGATTAGTGAGCTTTACGCATTGGTGTTTGGTGGGTTCGGAATAGATGCTGCCAGTTTTTTCCCTGTAGTTTGAGAGGTGAGGCACCTAGAAGCACACCCTGTGGGGAAGTTGTCTATACCAGCACTTGAAACCCCTGCACCTGCCCTATTTGCTGGGACCCGCTCGCTGAAGGTCAGAAGGCCCCAGTGGCCCGTGGTCATGTCTCAAGGAAGTTTTCTATCCATTTGACGTTGAAATACTACTTTTAACTAAAGGATCCCTAACGACTGCCGCTCTGTCAGTTAGATACTGTGCTGCTTTGCTGCTCGGTGTAGTCAAAGAGCCCATATCGCTAGAATATAGCTTCGCTACTGAAAAAGAACCATCTGTGTGGGTAGTGTTTGTACTGCACCGTTTTGAAGCATAATGAAGACACTAGAATAAGCAAACTAAATTTTTGCTGCCTTCTAGATCATCTTATTCAGTTCTGAAAGCTACCTGCTTGGCTCTGATGCATAAAGTTAACTTTTTAAGTTGTTCAATCCGTATTACAGGACACTTTCCTGTTACTAGTGATTGTTTCTAGCGGGTGGTTCCTATACCCAAAGGATTTCAAACTGGTATAAAAGACACAGCAAATACTTGAATAAGCGAAAAGGAATGAAGATGCGGGAGTTAAGATTCAAAAGGATGATGCCTATGAGAGAAATCCTTGCTGCATGAACCAGGAGAGCTGCCCAGAGCTGCCGGGAGTTGTATTGGGAGGAACAGCAAGTTTTGGGCACAGAACACCTGGTGTAACTCTGGAGACAGAATCAAATTGGAAGTGATGCCTGTCTGATAGAAGTGATGGTGCCTCAGGTGAATAAATACATTAACTGAGCTATGATTCAGGTAGCCTTCTGATTAATGACAGAAGATGTCATGTGGATGTAACTTATTTTCAGTGTTTCTTAAGTGTCTACCTGTATTTTGGCACCATTTCCTAATGAAGCTTGTTAGGTATTTGTCCTCATCCCTGTTTCATTGCATGTGGATATTAACTTTAAATTAATATTTCATTTATTTCATTCAAAGTTTGTCTTGAACTGTCCCCGATGAAAGCAAATGCTTGGTTGTCCACATTTTAAAAAGCTTTGTCCACATTTTTAAAAGCTTTGGAGATTTTTGTCTAATATGAGCCTGCTTTTAGAGACATAGTTCAGTTGTGTTCTTGTGAGCTGCACGGGATTACTCATTTCTTAGAGGCAATCAAGTTTTTCTTACTTAACTTGCTGTCGACAAGTGGCTTTCTTAAAAGTAATGCTCTTAGAAGGTCATTTGACTTTTGAGGGTTATTCACGTTCTTAGCCCAAACACTAAAACCTTGTGTCCTTGGGTTCTGATTAGTGACACTTTAATAAAGTCATTTGAAGTTCAGTAGACTGAATTTTCCACCTTTTCTAATGTTTCTATGGTCACAGGGAAGCGACCTGTATTCAATCTTTTAAATGCAAATCTTTTAAATGTTACTGTGCAATTTTGTGTACCAGGCTTCTTCATGGGTTACAGAAAGCCCCCCCTCCTTTTTTTTTAAACAGCTACAGCAGTCTTTTCTGTTTCTTTTCTGTTTCTTTTCTGTTTTCCTCCTCTCTTTCTTTCTAGTGATGTGACAGCAATTGACTAAACTTGGGTCTTTTGGTATAACAGAGGATAGAGAAAAATCTTAAAGGTTTTTATTGCCTCACTTGTTTTTTTGGCAAGGCCAGGACAGACAAAGGCCTTTCCACTTGATTAGATAATAAGGCTAACGTGGTCTTTGAGTGAAAAATATCTTTGCATTCTGCTCTTCTTTTTTCACCAACCCGAAAAAAAAGGAGGGGTGGTGAAGGAGAAAACTATGCCTAATCAGCAACAATTAAATCTTTCATGGGGAACTCACTTTGGAGGAATTAATGCATTTTGTATTGCCTAACAACTCGAGTGAACATTAACAACACGTGAGAACTGAGGGGAAGAAAAATTATGGCCTTTTTTTTTCTTTTTTTTTTTGGTTCTTAAGGAACAGGGAAGGGCAGGTCATTGACTTGATTTTCATGGGAAGATTGACTCCGGAGCGCTCGCATATCCAGGAGCGGAGCGAGGGGGTATTGACAGCTGGGATTTGGGGAGGGGGGCCTGCAGGAGCAGGGATTGCGCCATGGCTTGTTGGGGAAAAACAAGGGAAGATGGGAAACAAAGCCCAGAGAGAGGGAACAGTAGCTGCAGTGTCCCGGGCTGAGGGGCCGCCGCTCCTTGGTGTTGTGCTTGGACTCAATGAGCTGTGGTAGAGAAATATCAGTATAATGAAAGGGGCTGCCCTTAAGTGAGGAATAGTCTGCTGTAAAAGAAGCTGGAGAAGTTGTGCCATGTCCCTCCATGCATACTGTGGAAGGGCATAGAGGATGCTCAGTCAGCCCTTTCAGACCTTCTCACTGCTAAAGAACAGCTCATGCCAAAGAAATCTGGGAATCCAGGTGTGTTTTGCCAGGATTTCCTAGTAAGTTCTACAGGCTAAGAACAATAACTAAAGGATTTTTTTATTATTATTATTATTTTCAAGATTTCTTTCTTCTGACACCTGCTTCGCTTGTACTCTGTGATTAAAAATAATTTGGATGCTGAGGTGTGCTCACGTAAATACACCAGCCCACCTGTTCTCCCTTCCCAGATCCTGGATGTTGACACATGGATATTCATCCAGTCTTCTCACCCCCTCTCCTCTGAGGAAAAGTGCACGCCCCATCGTCTGCTCGTTGTGTGCCCCTCCTGCCTCTGCCAGCACATCCCAGGCTTTTCCCTCCTCCTCCTCCTCCTCCTCCTCCTCCGTTCACCCGTGCGTGCTCATTCCCAAAACGGTCACAGCCCGCCAGACCTCGAGTCGTCGTTTGTCTCCTTTTACCCCATTAATCCCGTGTCTTTCTCATCCCTCCCTCTACCTCTGCCATTATTTCCCACCCTCGCTGGGTGCCAGCAGCTCTGTCCCCAGCCAAGTTTCCCTCTTCATGCAATGGTTTTTCCAGCTTTTTACCCAGGAAGGTTTTGGTCCCTTTTGAGCATCCCATGCAGGATACAAGATTGTTAATCTAAGTATATATTTTTTTTCCCCTGAAGAAGTCCACACTTCAAGTGAAGTTGCAATTCATTAAAGCTTAATCTTATGAGCTATTAAAATAACTTGAAGGCAAATGAAAATTGTGTGTGGTTTTGCAGGTAAAGGCAGCATGGGAAGAGCCAAAACAAACAAGTTTGGCCTTTAAATGCTTCCTAAGAGAGGACTCTCTCCACCCAGGATTTATTTTGGGCTCCAAAATGTTAATACCCTTCAGAGCAGCTGAGCAAACCCCGCTCCTTGCTAAGGGTCCCACACCTGGTTGTGTGACCCAGTTGTGGGGGTTTCACCCACCACTGCATACAGAAAAATCACCACCTAAGAGCTCAGAACCATTTTCATTTTTTCTTTTTTTTTCTTTCTTTTTTTTTTTTAATGTTTTAACCACGTAACCAAATTTTAGCAGCAAAAAGCTTTGTCGGCTGCATCAGAAGTTTCCTCATTCAGTTAATTCAGGTCATTTAGAGCTGGGAAACTGATTGGAAGCTGGAAAAAACTGAGACATAATAATTTCCTTACCCAAAAATAATGAAGAAACTGTGAGGAAATGAGATCTGCTAGTTGTGTGCTCCTGGAGAGCAGGGTGACAAGAGGTGATGGCTGGGTTTTTCCTTCCAGTCTCTGAGGCCAAAGGAAAGGCAAGGAGGTAGGAGCCGTCTGCTAGAAGCCTTTTTTCTGACTTGCAAACAAATAACTGGAGATTTTTTTTCTATTTCTCTGCATTTTTCAAACAATTTAGCATGGTTTCAATGAGTATGACTTTATAGATGACAATACAGTTAAGTACGTCTTCACAGCCTGATCTTACAGCCAGATTTTCATTAATTCTTTTGAATTGCCCGTAGTGGGCTTGTGAATATCTATCAAGATACGCAGACATATGAAAGCTGTTTGTTTTATTTAGATGTGTATATGACATTCCTCTGGGAAGTGCTACCTCCTTTAATAAGCAATACTTATTACTGTTTATTTTTAGCTTTTTAAAAAATTTGTTTCGTCATGAATTGCTCAGCTGGTCTTGTGAAAGTATTCTTTAATTTTTTTTATTTTTTTAAACTCTCACGAAGTCCATCAGCTGAATTTCCCTTTTTAGAGAGCTGGAGTTCCTATTCACACATGCAGCCCTTAATTTACAGAGTTGCTCTGAATTGGAACTGTTCTCTGCAAAGGCACAGAACAGCAATCCAAGGCAAAGTCCATGGTTTTTGATGCTGGCTGAAAGCAAACCGACCCACACTGCCCAGCATCCAAAAAACCCTGGGGTTAGTGCTGCACAAAGATCACTATAGGAAGTGGCTGAGTTGTTTCTTTTTTCTTTTCTAGCGCTGTCTTTTATCTGAATCCCCGCTTTGCTTGAGCTTTAGAAGTCAAATGAGCAGAAGAAATGCAGTAGATGATTTGAGATGTGTGTGGGAAGAATGGGAGCTGAAAGATTGGCTTTCTGAGGGCTTCGCTCAGTTCCTGCCTTCCCAAAGAGACCGCGGGGAGGTTATTCTTCCTGGCTGCATCTCTGCAGCAAAATAATTGCTTTGAGGATGGTGCTGTGGAAAAACACTTTATTTCAGATTGTCTTTGTTTTAATGGTGGTTTAAAAAAAAAACCCAAAAAAGGCAAGCAGCAGAGGTAGGGAATTGGTTTGGCTAAATTAAAGTGATTTGTGGATCATTTAATAGGCATAAACGGCATCATTAAAATCAAGCAGAAACGTGGGTTCCTGAGCTTTAATGAATGTTCTGTGTTTCACAAAGTGGCAGTTGCGAGTGCTGGAATATCGCTGTGCCTTGTGAGCTCCTCAGTCCGGGTGGGAGTGGGGGTCTCTCAGTGCTTGGGATGTGGTGGGGGTGAAAGGATGCAAAGGAAGGAGAAGGATCAGGCGTCACGAGGCCTTGGTGCACTGGAAGCTCAAGGCAAATGTGTGAACAGCACAGGAACAGAACTCTGGCAGCGAGTGCCTTCTGCCTGATGGAGGTACCTCTTACTGAGTGTGTTCCAGCTGGAAGATCCGTTAGCAAACCTGGATCCCGTGAGGAAAGCTCTGTGAATCCCACGGGCTCTCCGTAGCACCCACCGGATCAAATGCTGTCCTCAGCTTAGACCTAAGGTGCCTTAATCAATTAGTCCTGGGAAGCAGCTTCCAGCTGTAATTGGTCTGATCTATAATCTTTATCACCTCGTCCAGCAGATTATCCATTTTTAGCTGATTTGTGGGCCAGCAACCTGCACGTCCTGGCAAACTGGTGCTCTCAGGTCACTCCCTCTGCTTGCAGCATTCCTATAGCTGCCTCCTTCCTTTCTGACAGTTCAGTGCCTCTCTAAACCCAGGAAAGAATTGACTGAAAAAGGAACATCAAGTCAGGAGAAGATGATGTTTGAGTGTTCAGAGAAAGCTGTGTATTATTGCTGCTCACTGAAGCAAAAAAAGAAAAATCTGCTTTCGTAGAATTCAGAGCTAATGTATTAAGATGACAAATCATGGTGCTCCATGCTGTAGATAGACAAATGTGATGCAGTGATGCTGCATTAAATACAGTAATAGCTGAAAAGAACTGAAGGCACAAAAAATGAAAAATTAATTCTTGCAGATTTTGTATTTCTGCAGGCAACTGCCATTTTCATAACAATCTGTTTCATAACATTGTGGCTGTTACCCAGTGTATTTCTTAAGTTGTAGCCCTTTTGTCTGAAGTGAAATGAAAAATTTCTGATCCAGCCCATTGTGTGTATTTAGTGAAAATTATTCCAACAGGACAGTTAGGGTGGAAAGTCATTCCTAGACATTCCTAGTTAACATGACTTCCAATTATATGTCACACCTTCATTTCTGTCCCACTACGAAGAGTGAGGGCATTTTCATTGCCAGCCCCCAGGCTCCAGAACCTCACTGCTGGCCTTTCTGCACCCCACGCTTTCTGACTTTCTGGAAATCCTGGGTATTTTGTATTTCTACCCTTTTCAAAGCTCTTGCACGTTGAAAGGGTGGAATCTCTGATTTATCAGTCCCATTGTTTGTATTATGCTAGGCCTCAAGTAGATCTATTCTCTATCTTCAGCTTTTATTACTGATGGTTTTCCTGAGTTTCTTGGCACTTTTTTTTTAGTGGTTGTGTGGTTGGAAATTGCAGAACTGTAATTTTTCTGAAGTCAGTAAAAATCCCATTGCTGTTGGTTGCAATTAGGATTTCACGATCGTGATGAACAAGCTGATTCTCTCTGTGTAGTTTCTCAACTTTTTTCCTCTGTGCATTATTAGAATAAAGGCACGCATTGCTCCTTGCAATTTGGGATAGGCAACTGAGCTGATGCAGTTCTGGTAAGTTAGACAGCTTTTATTTCGAATGCATGCAAGTGATTAAGTGGCTTGGCAGCTGGTCAGAATGATTGCTTAAGGACCGCAGCTCCGCAGTATCTTTCAAATGGAAAACAAGCCAGTAATTTTAGTGATATCATTGAGAAACATAACGTTCTTTCAAAGCAGGCAAAGATGTTATGCACCAGGGATAGACATCATCCCTGCTTTTGGCCTCTGCTGGCTCATGCATTCCTATATGCTGCTTTGCTCCACCATAAGCAAAAATGAATGTTGAGTATTTTCTTTAATCTAGTGCAAACTTTCCTTTCGCTAAAGCCATAGGAGGCATTAGGGCACATCCACGCTGGAATTACAGACTCTTGCTTTGTGCTGTGTTAATTGGATTAAGTTGTTAGTGTTATCTCTCCAAGAAGAAGAGACAAACTCTCGCCGGTGGTGTTAGTTAGCATGGGACAGCCTGTTTGTGAGTGGCTGGGGAAGGAAACTGGCAGTGCTGGCTTGCCAGCAGGGATAGATCTTTCCACCTATGGAAAACAGTGCAGGTTATGATCCAGAAATCCTTACCATTTGCAAGACAAGATGAGCAGCAGCATGAGAAGACACAGGCACACCAAAGTGAGTCTTCTGAGTCTCACTCCAGTGCTGTCCCCTGGGTCTGTATCATTTTAAATTCATACTGACTTTTTTACTGAAGTTGCTGTGCAGACCATTGGAGTGTGGTCCAATATGGACAGGGGAATTTCTATTCTAGCTCCAAAAGCCACCTTGTAGTTCGACAATGTCAGTCTAATTGCATACTGTTCATTTTCAAGACTACAATGAATCACTGTCAGGCTTGTACATAATTCCATGTTTGGTCCTAATGCAGTGGTTGCAGAGCTTGTCTTTAACCACACACGCACTTACTCCGTGGGAAATATATTTTCTCAAAAATGGACAAGGGAAAGCTAACAAACCATGCCTTGCTCCAATTTCCTTTGCAGAAAGGCTTAGTTGTGTAAATTGCCTTTTAGAAGGCACACAGCAGTGCAGAGCAGGCTGAAGTATTGTATGTTTTGGGTGGATGCTGCAGGTCTGGCTGTGGCAGTGCCAAAGGCGCTCGAGGTGGCTGGGCCCGGCTGTGCTTTGTGAGCGGTGCCCCACTGCGGCTTTCCTTGCAAATCAAAGTGGCTTTTAGGTCTTGCCCAGCACAATTCTCATGTCTCATTATTCCTGTGAAGGTAAACCAGTCTAAAATTGGCACGGGCCAGCCAGCAAGAGTCGGGCTGCTTTGTCAAAGAGCTGCCTGCGCCGCAGCTGCTTCCTGTGATTGACGCGGTTGCATCCGGAGAGGAGCAGCCTGGCTGCTTGCACCGTGCAGTGTTTTTGGTCTGTGGTGTGTCTCACACACTCTCCTTGGTGGGTGCTGCATTCCGCAAGCGGGTAAAAAGCCTCCTTGTCAGTGTCTCTGTCTTTGAATTATTTGGGAGATGAGGTGGGTGCTATGGCGGTGCTCCTGCTGACGTGCACAGCCGTACTGCTTCTGTACTCTCTCCTCTCCATAACTTGGATCTTCCAGGTCTGTTTTATCTAGCAATGAACTGAAAATACCAATCACCGGATAATTTGGCCTTGCTTGAGGGAATAACGGACAAGAACTTGTATGTGTAATCTTTAGCAACGCCACAGCTTTGGGGGGGGAATGATGATAGCTAGAGGATCCGTTTTAATGGGATTTCAGGTCACGCTTGCATTCTTTGTGTGGCTTACAGCTCCTTCCTTGCGCAGGGCAAGGCTTTCTGGGGGCAAGGGATGCCCTGTCCCCTCTGCCCATCAGCCTTGATGGTGGCCACCAGTGGTGTCCCTGCATCCCTCAGGCTGTTACCCAGCCAGGGAGCACTGCGGGCAGAGAGGAACACCTGACCCCAGGCGATTGTGCAAATCCCACTGAGGAATTCCCGTAAACTGAGCAGCTCCTTGTGGTCCCGAGAGCAGGAGTCAGCCTGAAGGCAGGAGCAAGCCTGATGTTTAACAAGTGAGTGTAATCCAGCCCTCAAGCTTTATTGAATGCCACTCCCTCTGGTTTTGGTCTGTGTGATGTGATGTGCGCTTCCTTAAGTTACATGTAGCAAGGGCATTAAGATAACTTCCTTTTTGTTTAACTCCCCCTAAAGGAAGGTGTTTCCTGAGAGAGTGCCAAAAAAATTCCCATTTGTTTGATAGGAAGTGTGCATTATGTTAAGAGAAATTACAGCTTTAAGCATTCAATGTTTGAGGACATTTCTTAACAGTACAAACTGTTAAGGCGCACAATTGCTCTCAAGTAATGACAAATTAAAAACAAAAAACCCCAAATCACATAACTAGCAGACAATTTAGGCAAGAATTTGTTTCTTAAGCCCAGTACTTCCAGCTAGTGATTTGCCTGTAGTCAGGGATATCAGGCAACTCTGAGGAAGGTTTTTTTTTCCATACCATGGCAGATTGTATCTGCAGACCACATTGCTAATGTATCAGTTTTGAACTGAGCCATGAGGTAATTTGTTCTGAAGAAAAACCTACCGTGTAACTGAGTCAGAAATGGAGAAAAAGCTATAATTTAATGAATGGCTTTTCATTCTGTCCCACAGGTAGAAAGTAGTAACAGAAAAATTGACTAAGAGTGGACCAAAGAAATTTTTTATACTCACTTCTGTTGCAGGGAAAAAAAATATGATCATACAATTTTTTATTAACTTGATTTAAAACAAAACAAAACACAAAACTTGTTTTTAGTCCTATCATTCTTCTTTCCATTAACAAAATAAACTCTCTAGACCCTTCCCTCAGCTAATGTTATTCTGCACACATCGACATTCAAAAGCCCATTGACAAGCTGCAAATGATGTGTGAAGCCAACTCCAGGATTAAGTTTATAACCTTTCCCCAGGGGAAAGAATTTGAAGGCAGGAATGAATTTGGGATAGTAAAACAAAAGGGTACAACTGAGATGGATCAGGAAAACTCGTATTAATATTTAGCTAAATGAAAAATACCAGCCAATCCTACTTTATGTGGTATCCCAGGGGTTTTCCACACAGGTATGTAGGACATTATTTTACAGCTCCTTCTTGCAGGTTTTACGGCTTTCACTAATGAGAAACCACATCTCTCTCTCTCTCTCTCTCTTCAGCTTTGCAGCTGGGATTTGGAAGCATGATAAATAAAATATAAATGGTAGAAGACGGAGGGTTCGTATCCTGTGGATATTGTTTGCATCTTGGGTTTTGAAAGGCATGTACCTTCCTCCTAGGGGGGTTGTCATTTACCGCTGAGTTTGTTGTGGGATGGGTGTGAATAGGCTTTGGAGGCCTTTAGACACTATTAAATCTCAGATGTTAATGAAGTGATGGAGCTAGGGACCTGCTTCCCTGCAGTAATCAAAGAAACAGCTAGCTCCTTCACGTATCCATAAGATTATTTCCTTTCATCTGCCAGTATTAGTTTCTTTTGAAGTCATTTAATCTTTGCTCCTATATAAATGGAGAAAAGTTATTTTAAGCAGCTCAGTGGGCAAGAGGGAGTCTTGTGACGGATCGCTCACAAAAAGAGGTCTGGCCACAGGAGTTAACCCCTGTCACCCTGGCATCACTGAGGACCCTCCTGGTTAGCTGAGCCCTGCTGACAGCTGGATGCCTGGGTGAGCTGTGCCCAGACAGAAATGTGGCTTTACTGGAAATACATAACTGAGGAGAACTGCAATGAAAAGCAACTAAAGGCCTGTCAGAACTGCTACTCTTCTTCAAAAAGAAAAAAACAAACAAACAAACCAAAGTTTGGGTTATAAAGTCAATAACAGGGATAAATGGGTTCCTGGGAAAGTTGTAGATACTGTGAAGTAAAGCCTGGTGGGGTTAAAGTGGAGTTCAGCCATTACCACAAAATGAGCTCATAGAAAATCATAGAATGGTTTGAGTTGGAAAGGATTTTTGAAGGTCATCTTGCCAACCCGCCCTGCAGTGAACAGGGACACCTTCCGGTACACCAGGTTGCTCAAAGCTGCCTACAACCTGGCCTTGAATATTCCCAGGGATGGAATGTTTCCACCTCTCTGGGCCACCTGTACCTGTGCCTCACCCCTCTCATCATGAAGAACTTCTTCCTTATAGCTCGTCTAAATCTACCCCCCTGTAGTTTAAACTCATTGCCCCTTGTCCTGTCACAATGGGCCCTGCCAAAAGTCTGTCCCCATTTCCTTGTAAGTCCCCTTTAAGTCCTTGGAGGCCACAGTGAGGTGTGGTGGTCTGACCAGAGCCAGCTTCCCAGCGCTCCTCTGTGCACATACGTTACTCCACAGAGTCTGACACTCGGGCTTTTGGATTGTTTTTGTTTCCTGACAGCACGCTTATGAAAATGAAAAATCAGGACGACTTGCTAGCGGCTGCCAAAAATGCGGAGAGCTCCTATATAAAGCTGAGCTCCATCAGCAGGACAATACAACCGGACACAAATTCCTCTTGCCAAGTTAAGATGTATGCTTGGAATGAGAGGTCAGGGCCCTGCGTCGTTATTCCATCTGATGCTCTATTATCAAAATTATGATAAATTACTGTCCTCTTCATGCCTGTGCCAGTCCTCTCCCCCTCTAGATCTCAGAGCCTCGGATCACGTGTCTTCATGTCTAAGGAAAATACCACCTTTCCTCTCTTTGGGTCACTGTATGCTTTTGGCACTTCTGCTCCTTCCATCTGGGCCACTTTTTTTAAGGAGGGACCGTAGTTTGGAAAGTGCAGAAATGTGTTCTTTCAGGAATTCAAGGCGGAAAATATTTGGCAAGAGTCTTTTGTGAGATATCCTTTGGAAATATGATAGTTCAAAAGTAAATATTAAGTAATAAATTCAGATTGACAGGAAAAAATTTTTAGTAATAACCAGTCTTTTCCATATAGGAGTGAAGGTGGTATCATCTGTCTTTTTAATTGCAAAGCATGAGTTCATATTTGTGTTTCCAGCCTTTCTCCCGACTCTCAGCCCTCACCGCCTGGATTGCAGATGTTCCTGCTGTGTCCACATCAGGGATGATGGAAAGAGGCAACAAACGACCTACAGAAACTAGCCAACTGAATTATGGAAAATATGCAAACACACATTGTCTTCTGCTCTCCTCCCAAGTACAAAAGAGTTCCTTGTAGCTGTAATGCCTGCCAGAATTTAAGGACTGGTGTGCTGCAGCTGACCCCTCTCTCCATGTGTCAGAGGGGGTGGTTTCCAGTGATCTGATGCCTGGTGGGTGTCTCCAGGTGGTAACCTAAAGGTGAAAGGCCATGGGCTTCTCCCCAGCTACTGCTCTGCCTGGTCTTTCTTTCAAGGATGCTTCTGTGGGAAAAAGTGGGGACAACAGGTGACATTTTACTCAGGGATGGGTAGTTACCCCAAAGTAGGAAACAGAACAACTGAAGACTGTGTTTTTGTTTGGCACTCTGGAACAGCCTGGTCCTACACCTCAACTATTTTTCCTGTGTTCACTGTGAAGCCCCGAGTGTGGTATTTTGGCTGCATTTACCAAATATCATGGTCAAAAAGCTGTGCGGATTGTTGTGTCTGGATGTTGCATGTCATCCTGTGTCTCTGGGCTGCGATATCCATCAAGCACTTAGTTCTGTGTTATCACTTAAACCCTTGCACCAGAAAACATGCACATTCCTTGGGCTGTCCTGTCCTGTCCTGTTCGTGTGTTGGTGTTGTTGCACCTGTTGCTATTGTCTGAGCCAGAAGATGGAGGTGATGGCAAAAGCAGACGGAAGCCGCGGCCATCCGGAGGGAGATGTGGCAGCAGCCAGCTGTGAGATTCCCTCAAGCTTGGATAAGAAGCTCTTGCTGGATGTCTGGCTGCCTTGCTTTCAAACAGGCTTTTTTTTCCTTGCTGTTCCTTTGTAGTCCTGTTTTATAAAAGAAATCAAAGAGCAGATTAGAGTTCTCTGTTGGGAGAAGGGAAGAGAAGAGGAGACCGTTGCCCAGATCTTCTTTAGAGGTTATCTCAGATGGTTTTCAGATGATGGTAGAAGGGAAGTGTGCCAAAAAGTTGAATCATAGTGTCATACCAGAGCCTTGAGTCTTCCAGAATACTTTTGTGTCACACATAATGCCCACATCTTGGATGCTGAGCTCTGAAATGTTTCCTCGGTGTTCCTGTGGTGCTTTGATGAGAAGAAGTCTTTCTGAATTACAGGGATTGGTTAGCTGTCTTTTAGAAAAACAAATTCCGAGTGGTCTTTGTTAACCACTGAATGATAGGTTTTTGTGGCATAAAATAGAAGTTCACTTAGACTGCACATTTTTGTTCTGAAATCGGCAGGAGGAGGAAATGCTGATATGGGTGTATACTTGGGAGGAAGATTTATCAAAGAAGCATACGTTCACACACCCTCTCTTTTTTAAAGTTAGGGTCAGTAAATGATAGGCTTCCTTCCCTTGTTTTTGACTGCCAAATAGATTTCTAACGAAATTATTTATATGCACTTCCATTTAAAAAATATAAAGCATCACCGGGTCAGTGCAAGGACTCAGCATCCAGTTTAAAGCAGTAGATTAGGAAACTTCAGGCACAACCTCCAGCCTTTCCTGTCAGCACAATTTCTCTCATGGATAAACTGAATTTCACATTTTATTGTGGATAGTTTGCGTATCAGTTTCTTCCTGCTTATTTTAATGTGCATTGATTGCAGTGGATGCTCCTTGCTGTTGACTGGCTTATCTCTGTAACTTTGACCATTTTTATGGCTTTTTGACTGCTTCTCCTTGAATAAAGCTCATGGTGACAGTGGCAGTAGAGTTGGTTGTCATTCTCCACTCCCTTACAGCACGAACAAGTCTTCTCCTGCCTTCTCCATCATCACAGCACCTTGTGAGTTATGAGTTATCAGTCAGAATTGTGAGTTAGAGTTGCTTTTTAAAAAAGTATGAGCAAACACGGAAAAAATGAATGCTATCCAACCTGCAATCCTAAAATCCTAGATACTAGGGGAAGTATTTTCCCCACACCAAGCCAACATATATGTATAGAAATACTAGACATATGCTATTTATATTGTTGAACTTGCCAAGACAGTCAGGATGTAAGTTTTCAAGCAAATGGATGTGTATGTGTGCTTGCACAGCCTTTCTTCATCGGGGACATTCTTCCTGTTTCCTTCTCAGTGTTCCTCCTAAAATTAGTTTCTTTATGACAGTTGACACAATTGGGTACTTCTAGATAAATTATGAGTAAAGGGGAAAAAATGTTACTGATCTTAGTCTTCCTGTGGGTCTGAATGATGCTGGTGGTCATTAGTTAGTACCACTTGTTTTAATTGGTGGTGTTCAAGCTGTGAAAACCGAGGACATGCTTAACCAATGACCAAACCATCTCCTCAAAGGCTTTGTTTGTACCTGGAAATGTTTCTTCCCTTACACTTTGTTACCAGTTTTTAATGGACAACCATAGTTAGTTTTATGGTTGCCATTGCCCAAACCTAAAGTTTCATACTCATTCTTCCCTCCCCACTGCCCCTGAGATGCAGTGGCCCTGCAGGGACGATGTCCTTGGCAAAGGCAGAAGGTCGGGCTGCCTGTGACTGCCGCGTTAGGAATGTGCCACCGTGGCAGGGCAGCAGCCTGCAGAGGATGAGGGGTTTGTGGGTGCGGGTCCTTCACACACCCTTCAACTGGCTCTGCATCTCCCTGAGAGGAGATACCTCAAGCCTGTGCAGCAGGGCCAACAAGGAGTTCAGGATCCCAAGGGACTATGAGTCCCACCTGGTTCTGTCATCTCAGAGATCACTTTGTTTAAAACCCTACAAGTTTGCGTACTACAGTACTCTGTTTTAAAATCTCCCCCTTTTAAGAAAGAAAAGTGCAGAAAAAATAGGGAAATGGACTGAAGCGGTGGGCAGAACCCCCAGGGACCTTTAGGTCGGATCCAGCTGTGCTTTGCTGTGCTGCAGCAGGAGCAGCAGAGGGAGCACAAGCTAACACATCATTCCTTTACCAAGGGCTGTACTGTCATCACCGATGGCATTTTGCTCGATGGATGAAGATCAAGAATGAAAAAAAACCCCAGCCCTAGTGCATTTGCCATAGGATAGGAGGATAATATCCCCTATATTACATGCGGAGGGATAGCAAATGGAAACGTATCCTATTACAGCTTCTGTTTTAGATTTTATGCTCTCTGTGAAGCTCCAGGTTGCATGATGTCAGTGCAGTTTCATGCCAGGCTGCAGCCGACGGAAGATTGATGCTGTGTGGTTTTGGAGGGCTGTGGTGCTGTCCTGCCTCGTGGTGTTCTCCTGATAGACCTGAAGCAGCAGATTAATAATTTCACTTATTGAAAAGGAAAACTATGATGGCAAACAACTGGCCGAGTTGTCTTTGGTGGGTGAGATCAGAGCCATGAGCTGGTCAGGTTCTTTCAGCACACTGAAGCTTGGCCTGGCCTCCAGGCAGGATTGAAAGCAGAGCTCCATTTTCATTGAGTTTACAATCATGCACAAAAATTAAATATCTTTTCCTTGAAGTCCGTTGTGTCCTTTCAAACCTGGGCAGTGTGGGCTCTCTTTGTCCATGCAGTCCTTGCCATCCTGCCAGGGCTTTCAGAGTGGATTGTCATCAGCAATGTCACCAACTCTTATTTGTCACTGTTGTCTTAACCCTTAGGCTTTCAATTTTGTCAGTTGTTTTCCCCATAATCAAAACTTTGGACAGCATTGGATTTCCTCCTGCCAGTTCCCAAAGCAAAGTCCCAAATAAGGTCAAAGAGGAGAGATATATTATTTTTTTTTCCCCTCTGGGAGTTTTAATAAACCAAATGCAAGCTTTAGTTTTTTCCTTTAGATTAGAGATTGCCAATAGCAAATCTTTGCTTTGTTGAATTATTCAGCAGAAGGTTACTGAAACGTGCACCGATAGATGGCTGGAGACCCAGAGCAATAACTTCAAAAAGCCCTGGCAGTGCTGGGGGCAAGAGCCATTTTTGGTCTCACAGAACAGAATTGTCTTTGTGCAGATAAAATAAAAGCACTGGTGTGCTTGGACAAATTCAGCCTTTGCACCTTGCTGCTTTGTTCAGCAGTCTGCTTTGTTTCTGAGGCCACTGCTGACTGTACACTGCAGATAGGCACGGGCTGCTAAGAGTCCACAGGTTATCTGAGCAGCTCAGGCAGCAAGGGCATTGTTTTCCAGGAACTCTTGCCCAACACGCAGTTGCACAATGCTCAGAAGCTGGATGCACAGAAGGTGGCCTTTAAAGTATTCATTACCAATGAAATTAATTACCAGCTCCATAGATTTTTAATGTGTAATTTGCTTGATAGTTGCTTTTAAATATCTTCTGGAAGTAGCTGTTTATTCTCCTAAGTATTGATTTTTGGGTTTTGGAGAAGCTTCCCTGGTGTATCTCATTCATAGTTCTCCCATGAATCTCCACAAGGATCAGCTGGACTCTGAGCATGTAAGCTGCTCTTCCCAGATTTATGTAGGGTTTTCTGTGGTCTGCTGCTGCCCAGGAGCCCATGTCCCACGGCCATGAGGAGGGGGATTAGTCAGTGAACAGCATCAGGCTGAAAGACCAAAGACACCAGCGTGACGTCCAGCCTGATCCCTGGCTTTCACAGGCTACAGGGCTCCTCTGCTTACTAAAATGTGTCCCAGAGATATCTAATCTTTTCTAAAAAGCTATTTACCTCTAGCACAAGTAGGAAAACCTTGCCTGTTTTTATTCATGTCAGTTGTTTTCCTTATGGGCAGTCTCATAATAGGTTAGAACAAGGTGAGATCCAGTTACGGACTCGTTTGCCTGAAGAATCTGCTTAGAAAAACATTGAAAGTCTAGTGCAAGATCTCTGGCCTTGAATATCTGCTACAAAACATGGTGACCTGTCGTAGTCTGTGTTTTCGCATGACTCCCTTTCATTTACCGGAAACTAAAGATCAGAAGCCACAAATTGACATCACCATGGCCTTTGCTGTTGCCAGCCATTGGTAGAAAGATGACTTTATCCAGTGTTGGTACTTTACCCATAATTCTCTTAAACACAGTAGTTTTAAGGAAAACCTCCAGATGCTGATATGGGAGAGGAAGATTTTATTTTTCTCCTTTATAATGATGTTGGCTGTATGAATATAATTTGTCATGACTTGGTTTAGCTTTAGCCAGCTGTTTTTTATTGAAGAGCTGATCTTGTTTCACCAGCAGGAGAGCTCAGAAGTGAGAGAAGTAGCACCAAAAGAGCAAAATTCTAGCATAATCTATAAACTTGCACCACTGGCTGGTTTTGCTTCTAACCTTTCCTGTTTGTTTAATATAGAAGCTGGAGATTAATCTGTGGCATTTTTGTGTGAGCGAGCTGTGAAGGTAGTTCTCCTCATATGTGCTTCTGTCGTACCAATATCCTGTGTGGGGAGAGAAAAATGGACATTTGCAACAGAAAACCATTGTAATTTGTGACTTAAGTTATTTTTTGAGGTAAAGAGCGCAAAAAGCATTATACGAGCGTACCCACCTGTGCAGATGTTAAAAAACCCCTGAGCTTTTGGGACTGGGTTTTGGACAGACGTTTTTACAATTGAAAGACCTCTCTGTAAATAACGAGGCAACGACAATTGGGTTTGTCACTTCTCATTTATTTTAATTTTTCTTCTTCTGTCCTGAGGAACGGGGTTTGGCCTCTGGGGCTCTGCTCATGGCAGTGTTTGGCTGTGTCCCTCCTGGTGCTGCTTACTGGTGTTAAGTGCTGGTAGGTTGGCTTCTCTGTCAAGGCCATGGATGCAGGGGACCTATGGCAAGAAACAGCAAGGAACTGAACAGTTGCACAGCTGGCAGATCCATTTGTTCATTTCATTAGACCCAGGGAGAGTTTACTTTACCTTAATCCAGTGTTCGGTTAGTAAATTCTGCTGAGGCATTGATCCTGTCTCCAAAACCGTTTTCCTGGGTCTTGAGGGAAATCAAGATGAGCGTAGGACTACTTGATCTATCAGAGCAGTACTTGAAACAGCACATGCCGTGTCATTTTAAAGAAAAAAAGGTGATATAAGAAGCTAGACACTCGTTTTGTCTCCAGAAGAGCCGGAAGGAGGTGGTTCTCTGCACAATTGATGGAGCTGCACAGTAGAGCTCCCCGCCAAAAAACATTGTGTGTGCTGGAAGTCAGGATGGGTTCAGGGGAACATTGGACAATGTATAGAAACCACATCCTGCTCAAGAAATCCTTGAACTGAAAATGGCTGGGAGCTGGGAAGTGTGGTGGGATTTATTCTTATGTGTGTCCCAGTGCTTTTTTTATTTCCATGGTTTTACACTTGCCTTTTCACTCAGAATTATAGAATCACAAAATCATTTCAGTTGAAAGAGACCTCCAAGATCACAGAGTCCAACCATTAACCCAGCACTGCCATGTCCAAACAAACCCAAACCCCCCAAAATATGATCTATTTTACTTAAGAAATTTTTCTATACATGCTTTTCATAAATTCTTTCACAAATAATCGCTGTATGGAATTGAATTTGGGCTTTTCTTACTGCACTAGTGAAGGCCTGAGCAGGTGAACCTTTGTTCTGACTAAGTATGATCATTCTCATGCTGCTGCGTAGCAGTAAAAGCAAGGAAGGAATGGCTTCTGGAGCTCCATCTCTTTATTGGACAGCAAAATAAATGTTACTTTGGGCTCGGTGCATCAAGGGAGGGATTGCTTAGTCACTTGGACAACTTTTTAATGGCAAAACTACTGCTGCTTTGTAAAGACATGTCCAGGGAGTTTGTAAAACAGTTTTTAGCGTATATATTTCTCAGAGTGCTTACAAAAGTGCCTGTCTGGGATACCACAGGTACAGTTGATCCTCTCTTTGGGCATGGGGATGAACCAGCTAGCTGATTTCCAGATTTTTCCAGTCTTACTTCTTTTGTGTTTGTAATGCAGGACAGAAGGCCTTGGCATTGCTTTGAGGACTGCTAATCCTAGCAGGGTTGAATAACTCAGACATACTCAAATTTTAGGCCAGGCCATGGTATAATGCAATTAATAAATTGCAATTCAAGCTGCAGTGCCCTAAAATAGGAACAAATGTGTTCTAAGCTGGAAAATCAATTAAGGTGTTTACAAATGAATTGCAGGAGGTCAATTGCAGGAGGTTTTTTTTATGGTGGGTTACCTTTCTCCCGACTAAAAACTGTGAGTCCTATAAACCTTCTAGGTAGGTTTAAAGAGATAAAGACAAGATTTTTTTTTCCCCCCTTTTCGTCTTTTCCAGTAAATTTAAGAAGAAGGAATGGCTTGCTTCCAACCACTTGTGCTTCTCTAGCAAATACTTACCTGGGATATTCTGGTGGTCTGTTAAGGCACATGCAGCCCAGGGCATTGCATTGTTCTGGCAAGAACAAGGGCTGCCAAAAACAATACTGAGCTGAGGTTTCAGATTCATTCCTTATCCACCGCTGCTTTCTTGATGTGCATCCCTTTTTCAGTCGAGAGGATGTGTTTCACAGTCTCAGGAAGGGCAGTGTTTTTCTGGCCCCTGGGTTCATTTCTGAATCTTTTTTTCTGGCCATAATTTCTGTTAATAATGAAAGCTTCACACAAATATTTCTTTTGATTCGAATTTATGGTTCTTCAGCTGATGCATCTGTGCATGGGTAAAAGAGGTTGACTTTACAGCATTGTGGGAGGCACAACAGAAATTCATCATTTCAAAAACCTGGGCAGAAGCTGGTTAGCTGGCTGCCTTTCTCAGAGCATCTTCAGTGTAAAAGACACCAAGGGTTGTTAAAATATTCATGTCCCACCGTAATACTAGGGAGGAGGATACATCACCCAGAGAAGTCAAAGTGGGGTTAAATAAATAAATAATGCCCATTCAGAAGCCATTGTCGTTAAGTAAAGGCTAAGTGAGCCATAGGTTTTATTCAGGTAGCGTGAAGTTGCTTATGAAATCTGTGAAGTCTAAGCTGGGCGAGCTTTCATCTTTTGCTGTCTTTTTGGTATAAGAATATTAGACCAGTGTGTAGGTCATAGTGTCAATATTGCTTTTAAAGCACATATTTTGGAAATACCTTCAGGTATGTATACATATATTAGGGAAAGACAGCAAGTAGATTAAAACCCCACAAAGGAAAAAGGCCAACCAAACCTGAGATATTACTTAGTTATTCTCTTTTAATTGTATTTTGGTGTGTTTCTTTGATTAGAAGTTGAAGAAGCTATCTTCCATCATGTACTCTTTCACCTAAATAGGGTTAATAATTTCAATCTGAGGTAATTATTTCTATTTTTTTGAATGTTTTGTCACATGATGTAACTGAAGCTTGAAATCCTAATGTCCTTTACAGGTGGCATGCCAAAATAGATGATTAATGTTCTCTGAACTTTACAGATGATAATCTGTCTACCAGAGACAGATTTCATCAAGAGAGTGAAAGGGGTAATTAGAATGAAGGACAGCCTTGCAGAAAGGGGAGACATTTGTTATTAAGAGCCCTATAAAAATATTTCCTTCTGTAAACACAGCTGCTGTATGAAATGTTATTTTAAAATACATTGTGAGCGTCATATAAACGTCTAATTGACAGCTGAGATATTGCAGAATGTAATCTGTGCATGTGGGTCAGGAGAAGAAAGCGATAATTCAATGACGAGACTTTTTTGACACAGTAGTCGCAAATCCAAACTTTCTGTGTGCTTCTTGCTTACATATTTAGATAATATTTAGCTTTTCTTACGTGACTCAAGTCGTCCAGGATGTGCCTCCTGCCTGTAACGCTGGTTTGAGCTCCATCAAGAGCCTGGTTAAACCCTCTGATAGCTGTTTGTGGAGGGCAGCAGAGCAGTGTTTGCCTGCATTTTCCCTGCCAAGCCTGGCACAGCCGCCTTCAGCTGGCCATGTGTAGATGGCAGCATTTACCTACCGTGCTTTCCTCTTCAAAGGCTTCAGGTGATGGGGGTGGTCGGTTCTCAGTGCTGCAAAAAATAGTCTTTCAGAAAAGAAAGCTGGCTATTTGGGCTAAAAGAGGCAGTGCTGGGTGTTGGTGGGTCCTGATGAGAAGCACTGCCCTTGGACCCTGCCCCTGGACCATCATACTGGAAATGGTGATTTTCCTTTCCCAGAAATAGCATTCCTATTTGTTGGGGTCTCACCTGAATCTCATTGTTTTTCACAGTGAAAAATATGTATGAGGGCCCTCCAAATTGTTTTTGTCTATTTGAGATTTGCCTTTTTTTTTTTGTTAAATGGCTTCTTCCTCATTATTCAAGTTTAACTTGAATAAAAAAATGTGAGGAATGCAGGAATCTTTACATGTCTCTCTGTAGAATTTTTATTATTTATTTAAAATCTTTTGAAGTAATTGTGTGCATAAGGATTAGATCCCCCCACAAAAATCTCTCTTGCCATGAAGTCCAGCTTTTGAACAAATAAGATACAGTTTTTGGAAAACAAACACTGCATGGCACAGAATTTAAATGCAGCACGAGGCAGCGCTTTTCATTTTGCAGCACTGGGTAAAATTAAGGAGAATTTTCAAATTTTATTGCTCTTTGCTTTTGACCTAGTCTATGCCCCTACTCTGTAATGTGCTTATAATCTGCTAAACTCTTATTATTATTCCTCCCATCACCTTGCACTGAGCAATCCCTTGCAGGCAGCTCACAGGCAGCAGCTCGTGTGCTTTGGAGCAGGTGAGTTCCTGGGATGTGTCTAATGCTGTGAGAAACACTCCAAACTTGTGATCTCGTGGGAAACTTACTGAAAATTAACAGATCTCTTTTCTTCTCCCAGGATCCCATAATCATAAGCCATCAGAAATAGCATCCCAGGGCTGCACTGAAATACATAAATATTTTTGAGCACATGGGTGTGAAGACCCACTTCACACCCATGTGCTCAAAAATATTTATATATTTCACCACTGTAAACCTAGTGATCAGTTGGTTTATGGAGCTACCTTGATTGTTTCCACCTTGTGGAACAACAGAGCGTTTAATTTTACTCCACTTCAAACTTTTGCTGTATTGCTAATGCACACACCTGGGGAAACACCTTTTAGCTTTCAGATTCCAAACCAAATGTAATAATTGGCATGTTCGTGAGAGGAAAAAGCTGAATCCATATATTTCCTATCTTGCTGATTCTGTGTTGTTTCTTTGATTTAAAGAAAAATTGCAGGAACAGGCACTAATGCAAACTGTGTTGTCTTTTGATAAATAGAGTAATCTCTATTTTCAGATTGTGGTTGTAGGAACACGTTTTACTCCAGTGGGCTCAGCCTACTGGACAGTACTTAGGTCAAATGATGAGGAAAAGTTAAGTATTTGCTAGCAAGGATCACAATTCAGTATTCTACCTTCTGTAAACTCAGATTTAGAATGTATTGTACAGACTGCCTCTGCCCCAAGGAGTTTGCAGTACAAATAAAATCAGAGCAGAGTGCACTGAGGAAAGCAGAAAGGAAATACCTAAGATTGGAAAAAAAAAAAAGAAAAATCTTCAACTTATTATTGTTGACTCATATTTCTGGCTATTATATTAAATATAAAATGAGATGAGAGCAAAAACAATACCTGGAAACTCCACAGTGTCCAAGAGTAGGAGAAATCTCACTGTACAGGGTTTTAGTATTACAAGATTTTTGTAAGAGTCCATGACTTTGCAAGTTCTGTTGCCATAAGGATTGGCAGTGAAGCATAGTAAAGCAATAAAAGGGCAAGGCGTGGAGCCAAATACTTCTGTTTGTAATTGTGGTGGTGATGTGCAGAGCAGCAGGAAGAGCAAATCAAATGCAGATGGTTTTTGTATGAAGGCTTGACTTTTATTGGTGATGGTGCTCGAGGTGGTGTCGATACTCCCCTATCCCTGAAAAAAGGCTTGCACTGGGGAGCGTTTAAAAGGGATGCAGGGAAGTGTCCTGCATATCACAAATGGTGCCAAGCTGCAGTTTGAAGCTTCACTTTGCTTATCCTGTTTTCTCACTGAGGTCTCTACCAGCTCTTACCAACCACTGCCAGTCACTTTTAACCTAAACTGCTTCCTAAACTGTTGTGGTATCTACAGAATGAAGGTTGGGAGGAACCTTCACATTTTCCAGCACGGAGGCAGGACCTCAGGTGCCTTCAGTGTTCCTGGCATTGACTTTTCCTGCTTCTTCCTAGACTCTCCTCCCTCCCAGTGCTGCAGCATTTCCTCCTAGGTGCTAACTTGTTTTTATTACTGTGTAAGTCCTTTGGTTTTTAGATGATTTATTGTCTTTCTCTTTGTGCTTTAAGGCTATTGTAATATAATTTCTCCCCATCTTCATTTTCGAGACTGAATCTCATCTCTTTCAATATCAGTTTGTGGGTCACGTTCAGTGACTGTAATCATCATTGCTCCTCTTTTCTGAGTGTTTTCCCTTGGTTCCACACAGTTCCTGGATTCCTGCACTGGAATTTGATCCAGGGGCTGTAGCTCAGGTGAGCCTGCGAGCAGCGGAACAGAAGGCTTCTTTGCCATGCCATACGCGTGGCACTCCTGGTTCGTGCCGTAGCATGTGGCTCGCCTTCCCTGCATCTGGGGCACGTTACTGGCCTGTGCTCAGATGGGAAGACCCCCCTCTCATGGAGAGATGTGACATCTGTGGCTCTTCCCCTGTGGCAAGTGTTCGTTGCTCCCTCGCTGCAGGAAATTAGGTCTGTTGTACACACTCGGCTGGTTTTTATCTCCTTGTTGTCTCCCAGGTGCCAGTGAACCATTTCCTTGGCTGTCTAGGTGGTATCTCTCTCCTTTTGTGTTCCTCTAGGAAAAAAAAGCCTGCACAAGACCTTTTGCTAATGGCTTTGGAATGAGCAGGTAATCTTTCCTCCTTACCCCCCTCGCTTCTCCTTCAGGAGTGATCGTGACAGGGAACACAACTGCCCACCAGAAGGGACACATTAAACAGCTCACAGCTCCCCTGTCAGGAGCGTGGCTTGGGAGGTTGCTTGTAAAACGTCAGAATATATTGACTGCCCGTCGCCCACAGCGCTGCCTGCCTGCTCAGGAAGGATATTGAAGCATGCACAGAAGAGCAATAAAAGCTATGAGAAGATTGCAGGTAGAGAATAAGGCCAGTGAGGGAAGCCTGTGGGAGTTAGTTAATTTTTCAGGGGTTACAAGACAGACGCTTTCCTCGTTTGCCTACTTAGATACAGAGAGAGACAGATATTAACGGCAGGGGAATCGAAGTAGCATGGTTAAGGAAAGAAAATAGGCAGGATTTTGGAAAACTGTGCCTTCTGTGGCACGACCCAGTAGCTAGTACTGAAGGGGATGAACTGTGGGTGATGTTGGGAATGATAACTCAGATGACCTGTTCTTCTCCTTTCCCTAAGGAAGTGTCAGACCTTTCAAATCCCTGAGTGAATACTCTGCCAAGGAAAGTAATTTTAGGCACTTCATAAATTAATCATATTTAATTCATACTTTTACATTAATACACCCATAATCATGGTAACTCAACACATTTATAACCGTGCAGCTACAAACAGTGGAAGAGACCCAACAAATGGGATATATTAGCACATGGAAGTTGCACCCCAAACGTGTGTCACCGCTGCTTCAGTCAGACAGGAAAGCACAGATAGACCCAATTGCACACCTACAAAAGTATTTGGACCTCCTCCAGTTGGTTCTCATGCATTTGGCAGAGCTGAGACTGAGATAAAAACCTTTGTTTGCCAGGACTGGAATAATCTCAGTGGACACTGGGAGAGGGAGCAGCCATTCCCAGAGGATGCAGCTCTGCACAGTGCTAGCAGCAGAAAATAAAGAGGTGGTCTCTATTAAATACTGAATTTTTTTTTACCTTGTATTTGAAATCATCTTTCTGAGACTTTTTGTAGGCTTTGAGGATATTCAGTACCTTTGAGGTATGTCCCATTTTGAATTCCCACTGAAATTACTTGCTTATCCGTCCCTCCTACTGAGATCCCCCTGGAGCTGGTCAAGGCTTGTTCTGAAGTAAGTATTTGTGTGACACCTTCAGAAACCGTCTTCCTAAAATATAGGGAGAGTTAATGCTGACAGCTCTCTTTGTTTTAAAATGTGGTGCTTTGCTTGTCCTGACCATAAGCGTTTTGTTTTGAGGAGATTTTTACTAAAATACATTTAACAGAACATTTTTATTAAAGTCTTTGTTTGTAAAACACAATTGCTAGACAATGAATTCTTATGATGAAGCCTCTCCCATGGAGATTATTCCTTTTGCTAATTCCTGGAAGGCAGCTCTTCAGTTTCACACAACCCTTTTTGTATTTGAAAACATAAAGCCCTACATACACCCTTTTAAAACGGAGCTTTTGTCCAGTGAATCATTAGCTTAGTCACATTCAGTGTGTTCATATCCACTATGTGAACTTAATATTTGTTTTTGTTTTTGTTTTTGCTTGGCTTGAAGTTGTGAGATGATATCTGGTCGTGGTGTTAAGGTTATTGTTGACAGTGCTGAGCAGCTGTACACAAGCAGATGCAAAGGCTTAAGAGCAGATGCCATAATTACAGAATTACAGATGTACTCATTAATTCTTGTTTTTAAATTCACCTTTGTTTTTTTTGTTTTTGTCTCTCTCTTTTTAAACTGTTCTCTGTAAGTGCCAAGTGTATTTTCCAAAAGTATCTGCTGAGGATGGCTCACCCTAAAGCAGAGCCCTGTATACAATGAAATTTAAGGCTGTATCTGGTAATAAATGCAGTAATAATCTGATTTTTTTTCTCCTGTGCGTCAGCTCTGTATAAGTTATCTAGGTTACTGGAGCATTTGGCACTTGGCAAGCATTACCTGGCCCTGTGCCAAATGAGACACACAACTTTCGTTGCTGTGGTGCCTGAGTTGTACAAATAAGCTGCTTTTTAGGCCCACAGGAAGAAAAACACGTCAATTGAAATGGTTAGTCACCTTTCCTTAGTCACATTTGAGAGAAACAAGATGGTATCCTAGCCATTGTGCAGAGTTACACAATTTGAAGGGGCATGTGGTGAGAGAAACATAAATCTTTTCAGTTGGCATTATTCTGCTGCACGGTTGCTGTTTTCTGTTTTGTGGCAGATGACTCACATAATGGACCACTCTCTGGCATAGTTACTGAAGTCAGTAGGATTTAACAGCAGCAGGATTTTTGATGTAAGTTAATTATGATTTCAATACCAGGAAATAAGCTCAAGTTTAGAAGGAAAACAAAAAAAAAAAAAAAAAAAAAAAAAAAAAAAAAAAGTGCTGCTCTGTTTCTGTGTAGTCTGATGCTGTTATTTGTCAAAATGATTATTGAATATGTGGTGTTAATTGAGTTAGTCTTAATAAGATGCATACATGAATGTACCCAAAAACCAGAGGAGCTGAGCTGTCCTTGTACATAAATTAGAAAATTTGAGCTACGATAATATAAGTGTGGTACAGGAAGCTTGATTAGAAAGTACTGGTGAGGTCAGTGACTGTATAGTATGAAAATCAGTGCAGAATTTGATGTTCTTTGTTGTTTTCTGATGATTTTATTAGTTCAGCAATGCATTTACAATGTTGTAGCTGTATATTAAATTAAAGAGCCACAGATACTGGTGATCGTGGTTTACGGCACACTTTCAAAGTACAAAGTTAATAAAAAACCAAGATATACTAATCCCAAGAACTAAAAGTTTATTGTTCATCGAGCTTGTGCTGAAACATCACAACAAGGCCGTTTGGAGCTGCTCTGCCATCCAAGCATAACACTGATACCAAGCCCAGAGAAAGAAAAGGATTCCCTGTGCTTTTGTTGCTCTGTACACCAGAATGACAGAGCTGGATATAAAGTGAATCACAGAATGGTTTGGATTGGAAGGGACCATAAAGATCATGGGCAGGGACCCCTTCCACTAGACCAGGTTGCCCCAAGCCCTGTCCAGCCTGGCCTTGGACACTTCCAGGGATCCAGGGGCAGCCACAGCTTCTCTGGGCAGCCCATGCCAGGGCCTCCCCACCCTCACAGCAGAGTTTCTTTTCTATAGCATTTATTAATACAAGGCAGACTGTAGGTTCTGGCAGTCTAGACAGAACCATAATGTTTCTTCTGGCTTTTCTCATTAATTTTGACAGATTTGAGGGGTTTGCATTGCTGCACAAAGAGGTTTCAATTAACCCTTCTAACTTGCTTGTATCGTAGGCTCGTTTTAATTCACTCCGCAGTGTTTGCTGAGTACCTTAGTCTGTGCTGTATATATGTGCAAAGAAAGGCATTACCCTTGCTGGAGTCTCTCGGGATTTGTTTTGGGGTGACTGAAAACAGAATGCGAATCCAGCCATCAGCTAGCATTGTTACAAATATTCCCCCTTCAGCTCTTTTTACTGTTGTTATTTTAACCTGAATTACTGGAATCATAACCTGTAACTTTCTCCCTGAAGCATATTGCAAACACAGCATTTTGCATACCTTCTCATGTCAGGGAATTGCCATGGCTTGGTTGGAGGGCATCTGTGGCTTACTGGGCTTCAAGAAGTAAGAAAGCTGCTGGGTGTTGTTTGGCGATGCCTATGTGAGAAATACATTTGGAAAAATGCACAATTAATAGTTATCAGAAGATGTGTTAAATACGCCAGCAATCTATCATTCATCATTCATCATTTTGAACAATATCTTCTTTTGAGACAAAATGTGACACGTCAGCAAATGGCACAGAGCAGGGAGTGTGTCAGTGATTCATAAACCATAGGGGAAAGGTAAATAAATAACAGTTTCTGCTTTTCTGTAGTATAGTTTGGTCATAGGAAAGACTGAAGGAGTGACTTCAATTTACACATGCTTTTTGGGGGCTGAGATTTCTTGCAAGAGATTTCCTTCCTCTCTTTGTTGCTAGTGACCATATAGCTTTTGGATAGCGTCACATTATGACTGAAAGTGAGGAATGATGAGGGCTTAGGCTGGCAGCCAGATCTCCAATGAACTGCACTGTACCAATCATGTCACCTTATACCTCTGTCCCTTATTCTTCCCCTCTGGAAGACAGATACCATAATATTTTATTACTACAAAGATGCCTTTAATAATGTTTGGGAAAGTCTGCTGGACATTTGTAGAAGGCAGCTATTGATAAGTGCAGAAATTGCTGTTATTAATTTCTCACAAATGCTGACATTTCAAACAATATGTTTCTACATCGGTGTGGGTATTTTCAGCTGTAGAATGTTTTTAAACAGAACATCTGCATCTCTACTTCCTATGCAATTACTTGTAAGAGAAACAAATCCCTGTAAAGCGAACCATGATGTCTTTGGGGCATAATGCTGTCCCTGTTGCCCTATCACCAGCTGTTCATTATGAAATTATGTTGGTAATTTCGTTGTTGTCACCATTAACATGATGAGCTAGCAGAGGCATTTGAGTTGTTGCCATTTTTTTAATTATTCAGAAGTCTTTGCCTGCCTTATTTTCCTTCTTTCAACTGCTTGATGACTTTCGCAGAAAGCTTTCAGATTTATTACACTTGTACCTAGAAAATACTTTTTTTTACAGAAGAGTTTTGCTCTGTCATTCTTCTGTGTTATGCTTAGGAAAATAAAATAAGGTGTGTCACACCTTATGGAAGGATCAAACCAAGCTAAGATTTAGGAATCTTAGGTGGTGGTGGGGGGGAAATGGTACAAAAAAACAGGAAACAAAACCCCTCTGCATTGTTTTTTAGACCTCTCCATGATGCCCAGGTTTGTTGCTGTAATTTTCTTACTAAGACTTAATGTGCGACTTCTTTGGCTTGTTGCATTAAATTTTGCCTACTCTGTTACTGTTTTCCTGCCCTTTAATATAATATAATCATATGACTGTAAGCCGTTCAAATTTTGTCCTCAAAATACTTTTTCTTTTTTCTCAGTTGTCTGTAAAACTATTGAAATGCTTCAATTGTGAGCATACAATGAATGATCATCCTCTAATCTGTTCCACATGGATAGTGGTCCAGTTTGTACATCCAGTACACAGCACTCCTTAATTCAGTTAAAACCAGAAAGACTGAGACTGTTGCAACTTACAAGATCTTTAGAAAAAATGTACTTTTTAAAAAAAAAAAATTCTCATGCCACAGCATAGACACCCTATTGAAGACACAAATCAAAGGAAGGAAAACAAGGGGAAAACACAAAGAAATTGAGCTTAGGTTCAATCTTCAAAAGACAGAATTATATCTTTTAGTTGTGTATTTAGGGCTTCTTGACCTCTGTGAAGAGTTTCTGAGTCATTTATGGTTATACTTGAACATTTATTCTGATTTGTTTTGTTTTGGTTTTTTTTTTTTTTTTCCTGTGTTCTTCAGAAGGGAACCGGTGGTTCACGGCTCTTCTAAAATTCCTCCCATACATTTTAAATATCCGGAGACTTGTAGTAATGACCAGTGGCGATGAACTTCCAAAGGATCAAAGATCTGGCACGATCAGGATAATAGCTGGAAAACCCAAGTGCTATAATACAAGGGACGGCTGAGTCACTTCAGTCGGGACATCAGACAGGGACCCGAGCAAGGAAAGGTTCTTTGGTTTCTCCTATGCTTGAAATACCATGAGAACCATTCTCTTGTGGTGTGTCTGCTTCCTGCCACACTGAAATTAGGACATGCAGAAGAGCCAGTGTGTTTCTTTCTTCTTTTTCTTTTCGCCCCTTTAAAGTTTGCTAAGATTATCAGAACTCAAAGTTTTTACTTGATTGAAGGGAGGCTTTGGTTTGGTCAGTAGATCAAGTAGCCCTCCTGATGGCTGTGTTTGTGTTACAGTTGTCAGCTGCTGGTGATATTTCTGACCCAGTAATCAGGGCTTGCTTAGGACTATCCACAATAAAACCAAGTCAGTGAGAGGTTGGCTGTGCTGCAAAGTCAAGGGTGTTGGGGGAGAGAGATGTAATATAGGAATAAGTCAGGATATGGCCTATTAAAAGTTCTCATTATTGATTACAGCAGCCAGAGAGTGCAACTTCATAGTCTGATGTAGGTTCTGCATCTAGGGAAGATGTAGTGGATATTTAGGAATCAATAAAAGTCAAATCTCTGAATTTATGCTCAAATAAAACACTTCATATTCTTTATTAAGGGAGATGACTGTTAAGAATCCCACATAAGCACACCGTTCCAGCTATTCCAGCTATTTCTGTGAAAGTCTGGGGTTTTTCGCTTAATTTTTCTTCAGAGTGCAAGGCCATGTGTGTATTTACAGATACGGTGAAATGATAAGTTTCAAAAGGTGAAGGTCTTTTTAAAGACCTTCTAATTAGTCTTTAATGCTTGATTTTCTAAATTTGCTGTGTCAAATCCAAAAGCTGAGTAAGAAAATTCACAAGATAAGTGAGGGAAACAAGCATTGTTGGCTGACGTGAAGAATTCTATAAACTGAGTTTCACCCAGCTTTCACATTCCTAGGCCAAAAGAAATGTGTTATTCAGCTATTTAGAATATTTTTGGAGACGACAGTTTGTAGTTAAATGTAAATTTGAATCTTTGTAGTGTGGTAAAGGACTAAATTTAGAGGTTTTTATTTAGCTTCAAGAAGGGTTTTATTGCAAAACCTCATCACCAATTTTTTCAAGAAGACATAATGTAGACATGTTGAATCTAGTTGGGCAGAAAAACTAGGTTTTGGGGGCACGTAGGACTTTCTTTTTTGTCCAGGTATAGGAGTTGGTGTAATGCACAGTGCATCAGCTTACTGTTATCGTGTAGGACTTCCTTAATAATTGTACTAAAGGTTGCACAGCCATGGTGGACCAAAAAGATAAGTGAGGAAAGCTATGCCTGAAGATCCAGCTGCCCAAATAAAAATTCTGATATATGGGAGGGAAGCGGATAAAGGAGGGCTGGTGTGCCCAGCGAGTTGAAGTCCTTGACCCTGCCGCCGTAGCCTCGATTGTCAGCTGGCTCTGCTGAGGGCAGCCACATGAAAAGGTCCCTCTGTGGCCACAGAAAAAAGCCTTTCTGGCCTCAAGTGGCCTGTGGCCACAGGGAAGGGGCCCTCCCTGACACCAGATGTGAAGCTGCCGCGTAAGCCTGCAGTCTGCAAAAGAGGAATATGGTGAGGAAGGCATTTCCCTGAAATTTGTAGAAGGATGCAGAAATACTCGGAATTTCTAGCCCCGACAGTTCCCTGCTAGCAGCCTGTTGATGCCATGGGGGAAAAAACGCGGAGGCATTTCTGTAAAATGGCCTTGCACGTCTGAACGTGAAACTGGAAAGTAACACGTTGGCCTTGTGTTTTATTGGCTTAAGTCTATTTAGGTACCCATAGGGATTCTTCTCAGAAAGGTGCCACGTATAAAACCCTCGTAACTACAAAACATTAGTCGGCATTCAGTCCTGTATCTTTAATTCCCTTGCGCTCACAGAAAAAAATCTGTGCTTTCTCCGGTGTCTATAGCAATGCTTTTCCTGTCACGGCTCTGGGTAAAGAGCTTTTCTTTTGCTGTTTGGGCAGCCTTCAGTGATGGGGTGGATTTATCGTATTGTCCTGATGACTGCATGTGTCTTAAATGTCACACCTGTAAGTTTAATTAGGTGATTTATTTAATTTAGAGGTGTGACATTCCCATTCTTGAACTTCTAATGCTTGCATTTTCTGACTTTATCCTTTTTCTTTTTTTTTTTTTTTTCTGGCATAGACTGAAATGTTGTTACTGATTCAATCCATTTCTTATTACATGGCAGTAGACCTCATTTAATTAAATGCAAAGTTATAAACCAAATGGTTCCCAAATGTATACTGCTTTGAGTATTTAAGGAGAAAAAAAAATCCAAAAAGAAAAAAAAAACCTCACTAGCAAGTGTTTGCCAAGTGTTTGTGTTGGTTTGGCAGGTATTTGGAATTGAGTTTGTAACAGAGGTAGTACTAGATGCAGAAGGAGTAATGTCTTTGTGAGAAAGTCGCCCCTTTTATCTGGGGAGATGCCAAAGGGCCGTGTGTGTGCATATCCAGCATCCATGGAAAGGGCAGGAGGGTGGAGGAGCTTTTCATGGTCCGTAGTGCCAGCCCAGCTCTACCTTGGTGCCACTGGATTGCAGTTTCTGGGCAGACCTGGGAGATGTCCTATCCTGCTAATTAGTCCTGTTGAAATGGAGTTCAAAATAACTCATTCCTACAATCAGTCTGTTTTTTTAAACTGTATGAATATTGACTGAGCTATACATGTTACTCATTACCCAGTACTGACAAAATAACCTGTATTTCATTATGGATCTGGCGGTGAAGAAAGGGGGAAAATCACGGCTTGTGGCATTTCTTATCAGTTTTAGCCCTTGTACCAATTTGATGTTTATCTCTAATTTGCCGTGAAGTTGGATCATATTGGGTTTCCATGTTTATGATTCTGTATGTTTTGATGTGTGTTTTAAAGTCAGCGTGCTGTTACTTTGTTAAATTAGCCAAGGTTTGAGTAGTGCTTTCCCTAACTCAGTTTCAATTCCCTCTGCTGTGTGTGAGACCGTGTCTCTTTTGAGGGAGCAGAAAATGATGTAGTGCTTAAATCACCTTAAAACACTGATTTCAGAAAAAATGAGAATTTTAGCATTGCTTGCTTTGCCTTTAGGAAAACTTTTTTTTTTTGGTCTTCTGGCTCGGAAATGTCAGTGTCCTGTCCTGGCTGGTGGCGTTCTGCTGGGACAAGATTGTTTCTTTTCAGTGTCTTTCATCTGGACTTTGGCAAAAAAAGTTGGATGTAACCACAGTAGGTAACGCATTTCCAGACAATGCCTTATTGTCTGCACAGGCTGGACGCAGAGACCTTGCATACTACTTAGAATCAAGATTAAATTACCAACCTTTTGGGCATTTTTATGTAAAATGCTCTTTATTATGGTTTTCTCATAGCTAAAGCATGAGTCACTTGCAAGCCATAATAGATTTTGGCTATGCTGCATGATGAAGTGTTCTGGATGCAGTGAAACATTTAATCAAGACTCCAGGCAGTGCTACTCCCTGTGGTCACCTTAACAGATAGAAAAAGAAAAGGGGAGAGAAAATGAAACAATTATGGCACCTTTTCTTTACAGCATTCGGATCATTATTTCTTAGAGACAACAGAAGGAAGTAGCTTCTTTTTGATTTTTATTTTTAAATGATGATGGTGAAAGCAGATTTACACCTGATTTAGACTAGGTGTAAGGAAGAAATTTTCCATGATGAGGTTGGTGAAACACTGGCACAGGTTGCTCAGACAGGTGGTGGACATCCCATCCCTGGGAACATTCAGTGCCAGGTGGGATGGGACTCTGAGCAAGCTGGTCTAGGTGAAAATGTCCCTGCTCATTGCAGAGAGGCTGGACTGGATGGTCTTTTAAGGGTCCTTTCTAACCCACATTATTCTATGATTCTATGATTTTTCTGATAATGTCAATTAATTCACTTTGGTTTTGATCACTCTGATCTGCCAGCATTTTATAGTGATGCTTTATATAAGGGTCTTGGTTGAAAAACACCAAATCACCTTACTAAACTTTACATAATATGATATTAACTCCAGGAAAGTTACACAGTGTTAAAATACTGGAGTTAGAGCCCACAGATTAAAATTACCTGGAAAATTCCAGCACTACATATTAATCATAATGAGATTTTTAAGGCTCCAAGCATGTTTGTTTAATGGACAAAGCAAAACGTTTCTGAAGTGCATTGAGACCTAAGTTTGCAAACAATTTCAAGGCTGGTAATCAGTAGTAATTCCTGGTTCTGTGAGGAGAAAGGAAATATTTCTATAATCCCTATTATAAATTTCTGCTGTCTTGTATAGGGGGTTGATGTTTTATTTGCTTTGAGATGACTGCAGTGGGCAGCGGTGGGGCCCAGGACAGCTTTCACATCCTGTCTTTCATGAAGCTTGACCTCAGACATCGGAATTAAGTCTTTTAAACCTGGCTTTTTAATTTTTTTTTTTTTCCCCAAACAGTGCCTTTTTAGCACTTTCCCCCCACATTTTCTCCCCAGCTGCAATCTTACCCCTGTTAACAGTGGGATTCTTAACAACATTACATTTCTATTTAACAGGTTTGCTGGCCTGCAGCACAATAGACTAATGTGATTTTTATTGTGCTAGCGTGCGCTGGGATTGTTTGCCTCCTGGAAAATGGGATATTCAGATGCCTCATTCAGCCTCAGCTATTGCCTTGTCCCAAGATATTTTCTTTATAAATGGGCTTTCCATCTTGTTGTGAAAATTGTAAATGTGTATGATCTGTAGTTCAGGTTTTTCACCTTCCTGAGCTCTGCTGTTATTAGGTATTCAAGTAATTTCAAAGCATAAGTGTTTATTTTTTGCCCTCAAACTTACTGTTTCCCAGTGATTTAGAGCAAAGAGGGAAACTGGTTCAAGATGGGCTATGAGGTTTTATATATATATATAATCTGTAAAATTTTTTTCTTTTAAAGAGGATTTTTCTTCTTTTTTTAATGAAAATATACTTCCAGAAATGTGTTGTACTCTGAGCCTTTATCTCCCCGTTCCCTTGCCTCTCCAGTTTGGAGGAAGCACCCATGCACTGGTGCTCAAGCACTGAGTGTAACCACAACTTCACTGGTGTGAGTGACCAGTGTGATCACTCACGTCAATAAAAAAAGGAATCTACACATGCACGTGTGTTTTCCAGGATTAGGGAAGGATTGTTTGCTGGATGAAGAAGGCTGAAGTGATGGAGGCAAGGAAAAAAATGACTAGTGTAGGCCAGGTTCTTCAGTCAATTACATGGATGGAATGAATTAATGGTTGTATTCTTTCCTTTTATCATAATGAATGATATTATTTAGAATATTTACCAAGGGAGGGGGAAATAAAATCCTTTGGCTTTTATTCAGTTCAAATTGATGATGTACTGCCATGGTCTCCAGCAAAGAAGAAAAAGCTCCTTAATTTTTTTTTTTTTTTTAAGATGAAGGATCATGTAATGACTTAATCATAAACAAGAGTCTTGAGGGTGATTTGTGGCGATGCTGCTCGTAGATTATTAGATGGTATCTCCTGAGAGAGGCAGTGAACGTCATGGCAGCAAGCAAAGGGAAGAAGAATGACTCGACTCTATATCAACTGAAAAAAAAGCTGTTGCCTCTCCACTCTGTTTGATCTTTAATCAAGTAGTTGTAGCGTTTGAAGAGGTATCGAACGCGTGAGGCATCTGGGAGTTCCTCCCTTCTCAGGTCGTGTTCTATCTATAGATCTCTGATCCAGTGTGTGCCATGAATAGCGTGGCTCCAAGCAAGAATTACTCTTGTGGGACTCCCGGGGAAACTTGCTGCTGCCGCGTGAGCTCATTCGTGTTTCCTGTGTCATCTTTTTTCCTCCTCTCATTGTCGTTTGATAGGTGGAAGAACTTCAGAAAACTGTTCTGTCTGTAAACCCTCCTGACTCTGGAATAAAAGAAAGCTAGATGTTAATGACTGTAGTAAAACAGAAGGATGGGGTCTGGCCAAGTGAGCCCATCGGTTTATGGAAGGTGTTACGATTGGTTAGAACTTGGCACGTTGCCTTGCAGGGCGATGTTTTATTTTACATACCTTTGTAGCTCATAAACCTAGTCACTAAAATAATTTCTTTTTCCAGAATAAAACTCTCATTTTAAGCTTTTAATGTTGAGCGTGGAACTTGTCTAGCCTGTTCGGTAATAGTTACCTGGGGTGCTAGTATTTTTGAAGTGGAATTGGTGTTTTTGCTCTGAGAAATGGAACTTCATCTTTTAGCAACTTTTTCCTAATTCAGCAAATTATTTTGAATAAGCTGAAGAATAGTTTATGTCCTAAATGCTTAAATAGATCTGTGTGCTTTAAAATTTCAGGTCTTGACATGATTCCTTGTATCTGTTAACAGCTGAGGTTTGTCTGAATGGAGAAAGAACTATTTTTCTTACATCTACATTCAGAGTAAATTGAGGTGGAACTGTTTGAGGTGAGTGCTGCCCTGCCTCAATCTGTTCTGAATTTGTTTAGGGAGGAAAAAAAAACCCACAAGAGGCTAATTTGAGCAGCAAATAAGAATCCTAACAAGATCAAGGCAATTAATACTTCCTCTGCTTTGAAAATGTCCGTGACAACAGGCTGCAGCGATCGAATTGTCACAGATGAGGATGGGCTGGCCATCTGTAACTGTGGCAGGGGCAGAGCATTATTGTGAGAATGTTATTAAGCCTGTGAAGGAGAAATTTGATTCATGAACGGGGAAATTTGTGGTATTGTTTGGCTTTCTATATTGCTGATCTCTGTGGTTTGTTGTATGCCTGTGTTTTTGCATCTTAGCTTGAGCCAAACATAAAACAAGCACACAAACAAAACTAATAAAAAAACCTCCAGCCAAAGATGGTTTGCACAGAAATTGATATGTAAAATTGCTGTGTTTATTTTACAAGGGTTAGTAAATAAACAACATGTATTTGTCTGAAGAATGAGCTCTGAGGGAAAGCTTTGATTTTCAGTCTTTTTTTCTAGATGTATTAAATGTGTGAAGGAGAAGCACTATAACTAGAATTTGTACAAAAGTAGAGTGATTTTGTGGAAATTTATGTGCATGTGGATTGACCAAAGGTTTCTGATTTTTTCATTTTCCCTGGAGCAACAAAACTAAGACAATATTATGAATCTATTAATCAGTTTTCCATCACAGTCTTAACAGATTTAGAAGAGTCTGTAACTATTTGTGTTCCCATGGCTTCTGCAGAAATTCAAGGCTGTTCAGAGCAGCAAAGCCCCTGTCAGTGCCTGGACCACTGGAGAGAGCAAGTTAGAGAATTAAAAAGGTGCAAAGACACTTAACTATCTTTGCTGCTTCTGTGTTTTATTATATTTGAGTCCTCTGAGTGGCAGTAAGAACTTCTGGGTCCTGTATTAAAGTTGCTGTTGATACAAATAGGAATCGAGGATTTGTCAGATGGAAAGTTTCAGAAGCTTTTTTGCATAGTGCAGTACTTTTGAGGGCTCTCAGGTGGTTGGTTTGTATCTGTCTTTGCATCCTAGATTTGCACTGAATGACGAGTTTGAAGTCAGGGAAAAATATTCCCCATTTTGGATCGATTTGGAGAAGGGGGTGGTGATTATTGCTTTCCATGTAGCCTGGGCATGTTGCTTCCTACAGTTCTACAGGCATTGGCATGTAATGGTTCCTTGCTTCCAAGGTTTGGATAAGTCCCTTCAGCTCCCTTGTTTTGTGTCCTATGGTGTATTTGAGGTTTCGAGGCCCTTGGTTTCCTAGATATTTGTTCTTGCTGCTGTCGCTGGTGGGTGGTTTGCCGTCAGTGTGAGCTGAGAGCACAGCACGTGATCTGTAGGCCCTTTTGAACACGACTCCTGTGCTGCAAACAGCTGGTGGTACCACCATGACCACCTTGTCTTGCCTTTGTGAAGTCCAAGGCAGAATTACACTTAATTTTTAATTGGTAGCCTATGATATTAATCAAACCATGTACTTCCTAAAGTGACACACATTGATATCTTTATGCAAATGTGAAGTGGGATTAGAAAGATAGGTTGGGAAAAGGTTTAGTTTAGATCTTTGATTAAAGCTTTGTAGAATTGATTTCTTCTTCTCCAGTAAAGATGTGATAAGATATGCTGCAACCTTCCAGTGCCCTGTGGCAATGGAAGACTTTGTGGTTGTGGTTCTCCTGGGGGCTTCTGCTTCGTGTCAGAACTTACGGAATAATTTCAAAGTGAAATTAATTTGTGAGCTCCTGGACATTCAGTTTACATCTGATCTCATTCAGGATGTGTACTCTCTTAAATGAAATGTAACAGACTCTTGTTTTGGGGAAAATGTGAAGATTTTTCTCAAATCTTTTTTCACTGATGCCTTAGGCCAGGCTGGATGGGCCCTGAGCAACCTGGTCTGGTGAGTGGCATCCCTGTCCCTGGCAGGGTGGGTTGGAACTCCATCATCTTTTAGGTCCCTTTCAGCCCACGCCATTCTGTGATTCTGTGATTACTTCAGTGACATTTCTGCAAACAGAAATAAAAATCCTTTATTCCCTAGCTCTGCAGTTCTGTTTGTAAGCTGTAGGTAGTAAATTCTAGCAGAAGTAAAAAGATAGCTTTAGGCACAGATGCTAATTTGACTTAGCCAATGGTAAATTATGAAGCAGTACACATTATCTAAGCCCTGTGGATATGTAATAAATCATGGTATAAATGCTGTTTAAAAATGTTGTGTTCTTTTCTAAGAAATTCTCGTCCTTAGTTGAGAATTTCTTACTTTTCCACCATCTAAAGTGTGTCTTCAGTATAAAATACAGTTTCTTTGTTTACTTGTGAACTGATTCTTCAGAATAAAATTACCTCTTTTATTCTTCTCCTTTTTTTCTCTTCTCCGGAATCTGACTTTATAATTAATTTATTTGTCCCCCAATCCTTAGCCATCAGTATTCTTGGATCCTCACTATTTTACATTATTCAAGCTGTAGGCGATGCGCAGCTCCTATCCCAAACCCCCACAGAAGTTGTCACATATTTTTCATATGATTTGTACAAAGGGTAATCTCTCATCATGAAAATGGGTTCTGGTGGTGAAATGTCACCCGCAGCTGAAACATTAGCTGTGAATGACATGTATGGTAGGAATAAAGGAATTGCAGAGCTGTGCAGCTGCTTTACCTTGAAACCCTGTCTGAGGAAATGCTGCACTTTGGGGAGGAAAGCTGGAAGAGTGTGCTGTGCCAGTTCAGGGGCAAGGAGGGCTGGCAAAATCCTTCATCTGTCATTTCTACTATGTCTCTCCCATTTCTGTGATTAATTGTCACCCAGTCTCCTTGAAAACCAGCCTGGTTTGTTCTCTGAAAGTTTGTGTCTGGTGAGGTGGATGTCAATCACTGCTGGTGAGGCTCTGCTCAGCACTCCTTGTGCTTCTGTTGTCAGGGATATAAACATAACGATAAAACCTTCTGGGTTAATCTGTCTCAGGCTGTGAACTGTTTTGTGTACCACTTGTGAATGGCCAAAGGGATTAAACAGGGGATAAATAAATAATGGCCTTCTATAAAAGACCACTGTTTTGTCTCCACTTCCAGCACACATAGCTATTACAGTGATATTACACTAATATTAATATAATGTTTCCTCTGTGTTTGGGATCATCCTGGTGATCAAGGCAGAACAGCTTGGCAATTGGCGGTTCCTAAGAAACCAGAACAGAGAAAAAAATGTTATGACAGGGGACTAGAAACAGCAGAAATCGTAGACTTTGGATCACCAGCAATGTCTGTGTTGGTTATATCCAGAGCAGCCCAATCCATATATTTTCAACTGAGTTCATGGAGAATCCTTGTGGATAAGGGCATAGCAGATACTGTAGTGTAAATAATATTTTGTCTGTCAATCCAGGTACCTTCTTTAAGTCATCCACACCTTTGCCTTTTACCTTTCTCTGTTCCTTGGTAAGACTTCTTTCAGCTACTCATTTTCTCCTTAGTGGGTCTTCAGAGTTTGGTGACTGTTCAATATTTTGGGTCCAAAACCATACCTTTTTTTCCATGATAAATATAAAACAGCTGTGTCTTCTTTTTTGTATTTTGGAATATTACGTTCCAGACCCAGCAACAAGAGCAAACGTAGCTCTGCATCTTTTTGAATTAGCATCAGCAGGGAAGCAATCTTGCTTATGAAAAACTAGGGGTAAAGATCACAAAACAACCTTTCAGGAACTATCATTCTTACTTGGAAAGGCATACAAATATGGCATGTGAAAAGAACATTTGTTGAGTTTTGGATAGGCAAGGAGAGTAGATGCTAGTGGGTGCTCCTAAAGTAACGTTTATGTTTGCAGTTAGAGGAGAGTTTTGAGAGAGAGAGAGAAAAGCAGTTTATTTGTTATAAAATATATTAAGTGCAAGGGTGTTTTTTCCCCTCTCGGAACGGAGAGCTGCCAATATATAAACATTTCAGAGAGAATTTTACACCACCTCATCTTTATGTCAGGCAGCATTTAATGGTTGAACGATCTCCTGCCCCAGCACTTGGCAGTTATTCTCCAGGGGCTGACTTTGAGGATTACAATGACAGTCTATCAGTGGATCTTTTCCAATATAAACTAGACTAGGACCATTTAAAATCAGTTGCTATCAACAAGTCAAATTAACTTTATTTGTGTTAGAGGTTTTCCTAGGAGTATTTTATAACAACGTGGAATTTTAATATCCGGACGGGCTTTTCCTATTGTAGGTCTGATTTGGGAATGTGCTAATTCATGTGATTAAGAGCAATTTACCTGATTTCTTTCAGAATTATGTTATTAGTAACATTCAGGTCCAATCAGTGTCCAGTGCTTACTCAACTTTTTTCCTATTCCTGCTTTTTACAGGTAGAAATAACACTTCAGGATATCAATGACAACCCACCAGTTTTCCCCACAGACATGCTCGATCTGACTGTAGAGGAGAATATAGGAGATGGATCTAAAATACTGCAGCTGACAGCCATGGATGCTGATGAGGTAGGAGCACGGCTTCAGTTTTGAGTGTTGATACTAAAAGTGCCATTCTGGACACGTTTGTACCCATTTTCTTCATCCCTTTGTGTGAGCTTGGCCTTAGGAATCGTGGCAGTCATTCTTAAAATTCTGTCCAGAATCGTGAAAGTCTAAACTATCTTTGAAACCAAGATGATGTAGTTGAGCCCAGTTCCAAGGTGTGCAATAAAATTAATCTGAGACAAGCCTTGGAGAACAAGAAAGATTTTGATAATGCCTGCTTTCCCTTTGACTAGACCTAAAAATGATCAATATGATCCCTTCCAAAAGAAGCTTTTATTTTACCAAAAAGAGGGGAAAAGAATGCTAAAATTTCTGTACTTGAACCTGTTAGCAAAATATTTTTGCCCTCTTAGATTCATTACTATGAGAATGCTGCAACTATGGTGCTATGGAGAAACTAAAATGCTGTTGATGCATTCATTTATTTTAGAAACTTAAGTTACAAAAATGTTGATCATGTTATTTATGTTTACTTAAACTCTTTCTTTCCACAGGGAAAATGACTAAAAAGTCAATATAAACATGCAAGAAGTTTGTGTTACCATTAAAATATAGAGTTACACTTGACAACATTTGAAAGTTCTTGCTTTCAAATAATAGGGCAATTCAACCTCCTCAAGAGAATTTTATTCCTGATGTTTTTTGTGTTAGCTTGGTTAGTCTTCCTGTGATTGTTAATTGGTGTACTTAATCTTACTACTACAGAGGGAACCATGGAAACACCCCCGGGAATGGTACAAATGTGACTGTAAATATTTTGCTTTTCCCTTAATTTTCCAGTAGTAGCCTGATATACAGACAAAACCCAGGATTTTGGAAAGGTGCACTTCTGTAACAAAAATTCTAGCTGTTTGTCTTTCTTTTAGGGAGCAGTAAATACTGAACTACTGCTCTGTGGTGTGGTATGGCAAATATATCTAAGATTATAGCAATATCTTATGCTCCAGCCTCTTTTCAACCGTTCCTGAACTGCACCTAATCTGTTACCCATTCTGAAGCACTCCATCCAGTGGGAAGTGATTTGTTACCTTAGAGAGAAATCAGTCAGTCTTTTTATCAAAAGGAATGATTTCAGTTTCCCCGCCAGAACATCTGTAACTCAAACTCTTCACAACGAGCCCAAGTTTTCCTAGCAATGTGCAGCTTCGAGTTGAGATACCTTTTTATCCACCCCCCCCTTTTTGAACTTGAGGGCACAGGATAAACCGATATCACACATAGCTGTGGTTTTAGCTGCACTCTGTTAGAAGGACTCTGGCTGGTCAAACACGGGGTGAAGAATGTGGTCACCTCTGAAATTCTCATGAGATGTGGTGGCTAAGCCACACAATTGGAGGAAAGCGTGTGACATCCCCTAGGCACACCTGAGCACACAGCTGAAGCACTGCACACAGCTCTGCATGGATGGGCACCTGCAGAAGCCTGTTTTCTTTCTAAATTTCCTTTTATCAGTCTGATTCTTTGAAACAACACCCCAGAGAGAAAGTTTGGCACAGGGTGCTCTGGTAAGGTCAGGTAACTAATGCTTGTCTCTCCTCTCACTAATACGAGCAGGTGCTTATCTCTGTTAATTTGCTTTTTTAGGCAAGAGTATTTGAAACAGCCATAGAAATTCTTTCTGCCTGCTCTCTTTGATCTGCTGTTCATTGCAAAAGTGCCACTGGCATATCAGCAGCAGGTTTCAGCTATGAAACCCAAGCTCTGGCCTGGCACAAGAGGAGGGCACAGTAAATATCTGCTTGCATTTCCAGGCACCATCAGCACGCAGGGTTTAGGTTCTGTATCTGATGTTAGAGGCTACCAAACCTTCAGGATCCTTAAGCCTGTCTTGGAAAAAGAAGTACATGACATTTTTCTACATAACATTACTTTTCCTTAATTTTCCTTTCAACCAAAATGCTCAAAGTCCACATGAATGCTTTTTTTTTCCCCCTGAGAACAAATGAATTTTTTGACCTGAAAGCAAATGCTTTTGACTTGCAGCACAACCCAAGAGATCAGAACTGTGATTTTAATGACGTGTGATTTGTCACTTTGGGGCTTTTTGTTTACAGGGGTAAATATATTTCCATGCAGAAGCTGACCTTTGAGGGCTGCTGCAAGCTCAATTCCCATGAGTTTCTCCTGACCACGAGCTGTGGCCCCTGCCATGCGTGGTGGCTGGAAGAGCCGCCACATGGCTGCCTCAGGTCCTCCCTGCTTCCATCCGTCCCTCCCTCTCCTATTCCCTCCATCCCATCTCCAGAGAGCAAGAAAGGCAGAGCTGATCCCACTGCCAGGGATTTAATTTAACCTTCAAATACAAAACAAGAATAAACGTTGATCCTTATTAAGATATCACGCTGCTCAGTGATGCTGGCTTGAAACTAAAACAGGTAACGGAGTTTTTTGGTATTGATTGGATGAAATCCTTTTATGAACAGTGGAGCAAGAAGTGTCTGGGTAATATCGTCATTTCACATCTCATAAATAAAAACTGTGTGCGTATGTGTCTTTACTGTGGGACTGAAGCGGGGACTGGGCAGGAAGGCTGTTTATTAAAGGAAGCTGTTCTGAAAAATAATCTCCAAGCGCAGTTACTGGAATGACTCTTGTCTTACTGCAAGTTATGATGTGGTTTTCCTGGCGAATAACGTGATTTGACCACTTCTGTTTCGACTTAGGGAGCCAATGCCCTGGTCACATACACCATTATCAGCGGTGCAGATGATAGCTTCCACATTGACCCCGAGTCAGGGGAGCTGATAGCCACCAAGCGCCTGGACCGGGAGCGCCGCTCCAAGTACTCCCTGCTGGTCCGTGCTGACGACGGCCTGCAGTCCTCGGACATGAGGATAAACATCACTGTCAGCGACGTTAATGACCACATCCCCAAGTTCTCCAAGCCAGTGTACTCCTTTGACATCCCAGAAGATGCCACTCCAGGTAAACAGGAAACAGAAATATGACCACTGACCTCTCGAGTGGTTGTTTTCTTCTTTTAAAGCTCGTTTCGTATGAAAGAGTGTTTTGGTGCTTAAAAGGGAGGTTGTAAACTAAAAAGTATTTAGATCAAAAAAAGTTTTCAAATGCTGTGCTCTATTACATGTCTCCAGGTGAGAAATGAATATTACTTCCGAGATTTTATTCAGATTGCTAGTACAAAAGCAGTATCTGCCAGTGGCATCTTAGAAGCTTATTCTAAAAGATGAGAAAACCAAGGAGATGCAAATGACATGGTGATAGCTTTCAATCTTCTGTTAGGGCTTTCATAAGCATGGGAGTCTCAGTTTGGGATAACTAAGGTTACCCCCATGCCTCCAACTTCTGCAGTCTGCGCCATAGACCCTGTCCAAAATTTGGTGGTGTTTTGCATTAAAGGATTGCAATGCAATCAGCTGTGCCTCGGGAATCTGATCTGGAAGTAATTGAGATGTCTGTATAGCACAGCGTGCTTTGGTTGCTGATCCCCAGCCATGCTCTTTTCTCTCAGTGCCTTGAGTCTTGGTCTGTTTCAGCAGGGACAGCCCTGGAAAAGGCAAGTCTAATTCCCTCCACATTAAAATGAGACTTCTCTCGTGAATCATTTATAGGGTGTACATCAGTGCTTTACACCCAGCTTAGCAGTGATGGATGCCGAAGGAACAAATAGGCTGATTTTGTATTAAAGTACTGCATCTTCTCCTGTTCTGCTCTCCAGACATCGTGGAGCAGCTGGCAGGCTCACCCAGAGAGGAAGGACCGTGAGGTTTCCCCTTCAAAGTTCCGCTGTCTATCCCAAGGAGTTATCCCTGTTCCCCTTGCAGTTAAAGAAATGTTAAAGCTTGAGATAATCAAATGGGTGTGAAAGATACCAGCATATCCAGCTGGATTAAAGGGGTTACAGCACTCTTCTTTGTTCTGATGATACAAGCAGTTTTCATTATCACATTGCTTGAAAGTAGTTAACTGTGCTGCACGTAGTTCATCTGGTTCCAGGGAAAGGAAACTTAATGATTTATTTTCTTGGAAATGAGCTGATCTTAATTATAATTAGTGTTCGAAATACTAAAAAGTGACACTTGATTTCCAAACTCCAGTCAGATAGGTCAGTCATTCGAGGGCAGCTATGCAGAAATGAAAACACTGGCACAAATTCACAGGGCGTTGAATTTCAGAAAACAGCAGAGAACGGACCCCTATAAGGTTTCTGGTTTTCTAACCGCAGTTACCCTGCAAAGGCACTGTTTCAAAAAGCAGAGCTGGGATATGTGGTATGTACTCGCATTTTGGTTTCTGCATTTGGAAAGAAATATCAAGAAGGTTCCAGAACTTGTGATTGTCTGCGGCAAAGGGAGGGTCCTTTGAGTCATAGAAAGACAATACCTAGTGGGAGAAAAGGCATTTTTGCTCCTGTTGATATCTAATCTGCATAAAGATAAAAAAGATTCCTGGCCATTTCTTATGGTGTTTGAGTAGCCCTTTAAAGAAGGAATATGATGTCCCTTTCAGCTCTGAAAAACCTTTTGCAATAGTTACTCAGACAGCGTTGAGGCTGGAATTTCTCTTGGAGGGCACCTCTTGTCTGTGGATCTGCTTGACGCTGAGCTGGCTCTGGCCAGCCCAGGGGAGCTGCCTGTTGCAAGTGCCTGATGGTGCTCTGCTGTCGTGCCACGCAGGTTCCTTGGTGGCAGCCATTCTCGCCACCGACGACGACTCCGGTGTCAACGGGGAGATCACGTACACCGTAAGCGAGGATGATGAAGAGGGAATCTTCTTCCTGAATCCCGTCACCGGGGTCTTCAACCTGACCCGGGCACTGGACTACGAAGCACAGCAGTATTACATCCTCACCGTCCGTGCCGAGGACGGCGGTGGCCAGTCCACGGCCATCAGAGTGTACTTCAACATCCTGGACATCAACGACAACCCGCCCGTGTTCGGCATGGCCTCCTACAGCACGTCCGTGATGGAGAACCTGCCCTCAGGATCTCCCATCCTCAACTTCAGCGTCACCGATGCTGATGATGGTAGGAGTTCCCTCACATTCTGTATCTATGATCAGAAATCTGTCAGAATACTTGCTAAACAGGGAAAATTAGGGCTACGCTTAAGTCGTTGCTCTCATATGCTTAAATTCGCATTTAAATTAGACCTAAGTCTGCCAGCTTTTTTTTCTGAAAGTTTATAATAAAATTCTAAAGAGGGTTGTGGTAATATCAGAAGTTATCTGCAGTCATCTTAAATGTACTATAACTTTTAAGTCTGTCGTGAAGACGGTTGTCATCTACAAGGTCGAGGTGAAAAACTCATTGAAAGAGATCTTAGGAAAATTTCCCATTGAAATAAACTTTAATCTTAGGATTACTTATGGCATCTAGAGGGTGTTAATGTGTTGAGTGTAAAAGGTACAGTTTTTATAGCTTGCTTAACCATTTTGCCATACAGTTTGTGCCCAAGCAAGAATAATTACAGAATATGACCATAAAATACATAAACATCATTCCATCGTGTACCACATTTTCTGAAGTGTCCACATCCAGACATTATCCAGCGTGACTTAATGCAAAACTCTTCATAACACTCATAGTGACTTTACAGGTGAAGGTTATTTTTGTGACATGTTGAGCAACCTTGTCTGCTCTCAACTTGACAGGGGCTCAGCGGAGCCCGTGGAAGTGTCTCACACTGAAATGTGCTTCAAGGACAAAGCACCTGCATGCTTCGAGGAATCCCAGTTTGTGCACCTAAACTGACTGAACCCATCAAGGTTGCTCAGTAAAGCAGTTTTTCCTCAGGAGATGCTGAGTTGTTGAACTCCAACATTTTTGTGGGGAGATAAATTTTGTGCTCATGCGAGGAACTTTCCGTGGTAAAAATGGTGTAACTGGTTTTGAGATCAAACTGAGGAAGGGAGAAGAGATTCCATAAGCTGAGCCAACAAATTAGAAGTCAGAACTTTGTGATACTGGCTGTTCTTTCATGAATCTCTCTTTCACCACACTAATTAATGCTTTTATTTTATGTAAACTGAACATAAGTTGGAGGAGGAACTTGTGCTTGTATCATGCATACCCTGGGAAGGGATTGTTCCTCCAGACTTGTAGATAAATGGGTTTGTGCCTATCTCCTCTTTTATTTCTTATTTTCCTGTCAGGACTACAACACTTAGTTTCAAATGTTTTTGGAAGTTAATTTCACTTCACCATTATGAGTCTGTTTTCCTTTTCTCTTGCACTTCATACATTAATTTCCATCTCTGCACAGTGGATGGGAACTATATCATAGCACTGACATATCAATTCACATTCATCACCCACTCAGTTATCAAGGAGGCAAATTATTATTTGAGGAGCAATGCAACGAGAAGTCAGATATCTTGTCTTTTATATTTTCTGGCACACTTGCTTTTCTAGCAGGCTGGATTTAAAATTAATAGGGCAGAAATATCATTCCAACAGCATGCCAGGTTGAGTTCTCCCATAGGACTGTAACTTAAGCAAATGTTATGATCTGTTGTTGTTTCTGTTTCAAGCCCAAACTTGTTATCTTGTGTCTTATATTTATCTAGAGCACAGAAATAGCTAGTGCTAGTATTATACTCTTCTCCATGTGCTCACAGATAATGCACTCAATATAATTTCGTTGATTATTTATGTTACATGATCCTGTCGTTTGAAGGAGCTCTGAAAAGACATTGTTTTATAATGAGGTATGGCTGTTGTTTTAGGATAAACACTGATAAAAGACAGAAACATGGTGATAGTGAAACTGCTCCAATTTTCATTTTCTTGTTCAGCACACCCATTGGGAAACAGCAGCTGTTTATCTCAGCTTGGACTGTTTCATATACAGATCCATAGCAAATACCAGCTACAGCCCTTGGATATTTAATAGTGTAGTAATATAATAATATATACTAAAGAACTCAGTTACCTTAAGCACATTCATTTTGAGATTCAGATTTTATTTTTTTCAACAAAGAGTTAACAGGAAAAATCTCAGAGGAAAGCACACACATATTTGTCAGTTTGTTAAAAGTATGGTAAGGTATTCCTCCAGGCAAAGCTGGTTTAATTTCCCAGCTAAACTCTACAGGTATTTATAGAATGGCAGGGGGGAAGTAGTTTTGTTGGGTTGGTTTTTTTTTTTAGTCTCATTAGTAAACAAATAAAAATAGAAACAAAACCCTTTAGAAGAGTGTTATCAGGAAACTGGTGACTCCATGTCTGTCTTTTCAGTGTTTTATCAGATTAACCATCAGATTAAATAAACCTAAGGGTCAGGAAAGAGGATGTCCCTACATTCTCCCTCAGAAAAGCCCAGCTCCAAACCTTGGAAGGGGGGATGGATGAGGTGCACAATGCCAGCTTGGCATGCTGGGTTTAAAAAAATAATAAGTGGCCTTTCTGGCTCCACAGATGTTTAGGCAACTCTTCTGTTTCCCAGTTTAATTTATATTAGCATTATCAGAATGGAAACGCATGAGAATACAGGACAAAGAATGAAAGGCTCATAGAGGTGAGATAAGGAATAACAAACTAATTTTTTCTTAGGCATAAACACTATCGAAAATGCTGGGGGGAAAAACAGAGTATTTTTTAAAGTCATTTTGCAGAACCCAAACCCTACCCATCTCCAAAAACTGTCAAAAATCTTGAATTGCCAGAAAGTTCTTTACTGAAATCAAGACTTTCATCCATATAATTAGTCATTTGAAAATACAACTGAACAAAAAGCAGAGTAGCATTAAACTTTGGCTGCTCTTCACTTGATCAAAGTAATGGAGAGACACTAATACCTAGCAGATAAATGTATTAATTTCTTTAATTTCATTCAAATATTTTGTCTTTCATGTTTGGTTCTATTCATTTTATAATTTAACTCCTACAGGAGGAAAAAGAGAGAGGGAAAGATGCCAATTATAGTAGCCACTGGGGGAAAGACATGCAAGACTGGATTTCTCAAGTTAGAGCATAATAAACAGCAGAGATTAATAAATCTAATGCAGGGATAATTTTATTATCAAAGCAATTCACTCAGAGAGAAAAAAGCTTCTGAGTGAAAATGACAAAATGCACAGCAATCAGTGAAGTGGGCAGCTTGGTTTCTTTGCCCGAACAACCTAGTTGGAGGGGCAAATTAGTAGCTAATGGTTGGTTAATTTACTAATCCTAAACACAGTCTTGAATACGCGAAACAAGAACAAATTTTTGAAATTAATTAAAATAGGAGTAAGATAGAGAAGGGAAAACTCGTTTCACAATTAGATATTCCCAATAATTAGTTGTTTAGAGGGATCTGCGGAATCGAAGCAGCAACACACGCTGTTTCCTACATGGAATATTTAAGGATATTTCACAGCCCTGTCCAGGTTCAGGATGCATTTCCCTTACCGGAATGATAAATCTCTCCCCTGACCATAATTGCTAGTTATGTTTTGATCATGAGATGAGTGAGGGCTGTTCATCTGATATTTTGGAAAAGCATGCCATATATGGGAAGCATACCTTTCCCCAGTATTCACTCTTGGCTTGCTCCAGCTAGGCGTGGAAGTTTCTGGTTGTGGCTTTTTTTAATTGAGTGGAAGAATTCATGAAATAATTACATTAATAATAATGTTGCTCAGTTGAACTGGCAAGAACGGAGGAAACCAGATGTTCAATGAGCAGCAGAACTACTGAGTCTCGGTTTCTGAAGGAAAATCCTTCAAACCCTTTATCCCTAACCCTTGTAGATGGGGAAAAATTACTCATGGTGCCACCGTACCGCTCCTGTTGAATGAAATGCAGAGATGAACCCTGCCAGACGTTCCCTCTGCGGCCTCTCCAATTAGCATCCTTCTCTCTCTCTTTTCAACTCTTGTCAGAAAATATTCATTTCAAAGGCTTCTGCTCCACTGTGAAACTTGGCTGAAATGGATTCAAGAATGGTGGTGAGGAGGCTGAACACTCAACGTAGTTGTACAGTCCTCCTTTCTGTAGGAAAATGAAGGAAAATTTTCAACAGAAACGAGGCCAGAAATATTGATACCTAGGTCAGTGGGATGAAGTCACATTATCTACCTTTCTTCTCCCTCCCCAACCAGGCCCCAACTCTCAGCTGTCCTTCAGCATCGCATCTGGGGACAGCGCGGGGCAGTTCGGCATTGACAACAGTGGGGTGCTGAGCATCCGGCAGCCTCTGGATCGGGAAAGCCAGTCCTTCTACAGCCTCGTCATGCAAGTCCACGACATGGCCCCCCTCCCAGCCTCCAGGTACACCAGCACAGCCCAGGTTTCCATCATTCTGCTGGACGTGAACGACAGCCCCCCGAGCTTTATCTCCCCTAAGCTGACCTACGTCCCGGAGAACACGCCCATAGATACGGTTGTGTTCAAAGCACAGGCAACCGATCCCGACAGTGGTCCCAACAGCTACATCGAGTACAGCCTGCTCCGGCCTCTGGGAAACAAGTTCAGCATCGGCACCATCGACGGGGAAGTGAGGCTCACGGGAGAGCTTGACAGAGAAGCCGTGGCCAACTACACCTTGACTGTGGTAGCCACAGACAAGGGCCAGCCGTCCCTTTCTTCGTCTGCGGATGTGGTGGTGATAGTCCTGGACATTAATGACAACAACCCGCTCTTTGCCCAAAAGCTTTATAAAGTAGAGGTGGCAGAAAATACTTTGACAGGGACAGATTTAATCCAGGTGTTGGCTACGGATGGAGACGAAGGGACAAATGGGCAGGTCCGCTACGCCATCGTGAGCGGAGATGCCAACAATGAGTTTCGGATCGATTCTGTGACCGGGGTGATAACTGTGGCCAAGCCTTTGGATAGAGAGAAGAAGCCCTCCTACACACTGACAGTTCAGTCGTCTGACCGTGGCAGCAGCCCCAGGACCGACACCACGACAGTCAGTATTGTTCTGAAGGATGTTAATGATTTCATTCCCACATTTGAGCTTTCTCCCTACTCTGTGAACGTCCCCGAGAATTTGGAAACGCTCCCAAAAGCTATTCTTCAGGTGGGTACATTCAGCAATAAATGTGTCTCTAACAATTAGTAGCATGCCTACATGGTATTAATGCGCAGTGTCCTGCCTCCAAAATTAAAAAGGGGCAAAACAGTGGAAAAGTTGCGTATTGGCTTTAATTGAACTTGCAGTCTTTGTTGGCTTGTTTTCCTTTTTGTTTGTATGGGTGGGGTTTTTTTACTAAAAGTTTATATTACGCTTTGGAGTTCTGTTTGTGTTTTCCCTACCTATCCCCATACCCCCACTGGGACTTTAAGGGTCTGCTCTATCTCTCGTCTCATTCTCAATTTCCATGCAACAAATCTCTCAATCTGGTCACTGCCTACATGGGATGAGGCTGGGTGCCAAGTATTGAGAGAGAACTAAATGGATTCCGACAGCAGGACGTGCAGTGCTTGCTGTCATACAGAGCTTAGCCTATACCAGGTCATTTGTGGTTTTTACTGAGCCCCAACACAGTCTTACTGTATTTACGCTTCAGAAAAATAAGTAATCAGCTATTTAATATTTTCAAACTATGCTTTTTAAATCCACCACCACTGTGTTGAGTATTTTTTTTACAATTACAGCTAATTTATACTTGTAGCATTTGCATCAATTCAACCTGTTAATTTGGATTATTATCATAGAGAACACTTCCTCTATCCCAATACAATTTTACAGACTCACCAGGTCTTTGATACCTCTTCTGTTTGCATTGCTTGTGTAGGTTGTAGCGAGGGATGATGACCAGGGGCTGAACAGCAGGCTGACCTATGTGCTGGTGGCTGGCAACGAGGAGGGAGCCTTCACTCTCTCGGGCAGTGGAGAGCTGGAACTCGTGCAGAGCCTGGACCGGGAGGCCAAGGAGCAGTACCTGCTGCTGGTCACGGCTGCTGATGCAGGTGAGGCAACCAAAACCTCTCTTCTGCTGAGGTCGTGTGGAAAACATTGCATTCTGGACAGAAAATAAATGTTTTCGTGGTGGTCTGAAACTTTGGTGGATGGAGATTGGGTAGTTGTGTTGAATGGAGATCTCTGTGGGAAGAGCTGGGCTTACCTGATGTCAAAGCGAATTTGGTTTCTGGAAGTCAGGATTTTATTCCTATGTCAAGTTGTCTGCTGTTAGTAATACTCACCAGAGATTTAGGTAGGTGGATTTTTGCCCTGCTGTAGAAAGTGGTCCTACCTAAGTCATAAGAACTGCATGCATGACTACAAAAAAACAACTTAAACAGCAGTAAAACCCTGTATAATGTTGGCATCACAAATGTGCAGAGGTCACATCAGTGGCCAAAAAACAGCTTATGGACTACCCAGTTAACCTTACTGAAATCTTAGCCCAGAAAAGTAACAAGAATTTGCATTTCAGTATTTTAATTTTCTGCTTTGCTCAGCATCCAGTCATATGTTTGCTCCACGATACAAAATGTATTCCAAGATTTTTCATTTTAAAACAGGACGTGAAGTCTTGTTATGAAGATGAATTACACTTTGAGATGTCCAAGCCCAAAATTTTGGTTTTAGATTTTGGTGTGAGTATTATTAACAAAGACATCCTGCATCGTACTTTGGACTGATCTCCGGTCTCCCACAGTTTGATGGATTTCATTTACTGCAGAACTTGTTCCTGCTTTCTAGCAGTAAAAATAGAACCAAACCCGACTTGTTGACAAGTGAATACCGTTTTGTTTTCTGCCGTGCTGAGTGCAGTATCTTGTGCCAGTGACAATAGCTATGGCTTACATTTTCCCATTGCAGCAATGCTCAGGTATTCCACAGTCCGAGCACAGCCGAAGCTGCAAAACACAATTTTAAGACTTGATGTATCATTCGTCTTGTACTTTGGCTAGAGATACTGTGTGCTTTATGGTTTTTACACTGGCTTTCCCTTACTCTGTAGCCTCAAACTGCTCAAACTTGTGACTTGGACTCGCTTGGGCTTGAACTTCCTTATGTTCCTTCAGAAGCTGAGGTTGGATTTGTCTTGATGTCTGTTTGGTCTCTCAGCCCAAGCTGGCAGAAGTCGGTGAGGGCTGTACAGAACAAAATACCCAAAGACTGAACTGATAAAAGGGGTGTCACGCAGCCAACAATTATTGTCCTTCTTGGAAGAGGGAGGGGAGCAGAACGCAGCTGTACCCCACGCCTAGCACTGCGTGTAAGCCAACGGTTTGACCAGAGCACAGTCTTTACCTAGACTCTGGTTCCTAAAAACCCCACAAAATCCAGGAGATTTAACCAACAGTGAAATCCAGCTGTCCCAAATGAAAATATTTACTTGTGTTGGGAAATCTCTGAGTTTCAGGTAATCCGGGGAGACGTTAATACATGAAGTGTGCATGGGACCTTTGCCACAAGTGGCTGACAAGAACAGCAGCATGTTTTATGAGTTCCTGTGTTTAAACATGTAGATATCGCCCTGATTAAACACTGTTTGAAACTTCCTTTTTAAATTTGCCATGTTCTTTTAAAGCTAACTCGCAAGTTCCCATGCCCTCCTGCCTGTGTTAAAATGTGCTAGCAAGTGTGTTCAGAAGCAGCTGTTCAGTAGAAACTTTAGGCTAAATGTAACTGCTCTGCTGGTCTTAAGTTTACAACCTGACTAATCCACAGCTGGTGTGATTTGGGATAGTTTTCAACCAGGCTGGTGAATAACATTAGCTATCATTTTCTGGCTGCACTGAAAACTTGTTCTGAATTCATACCAGCAAAGAATACCTTGAAAACGATGCTACAATGATTTACCTGAAACATCACAGGAAAGTAGAAGTCTTCAGTAGAAGTCAGTGGCAAAACTTGACTTGATTTCATGGAAGTGGAATGTGAACCGTAGGCATAGTAGATATCCAGGTGGTACCACACTGGCTGCTGCTAGTCAGTGCCTGCTTCATTAAATGATGTATTTCTTGCCATACTAGCAAAAAAGATGGGAATGACACAATCTTGAAATGGATAATAAAAGTGTTCGGAGTATTTATGTTCTTGTGCAGCTGCTAAATGTTTATAAAAGAAACTCTCTCAGGCGTGTCCAGCTCTTTGCCTAACGTAACCATTTCTTTTGAGTCTCTTAGTTTGTGTTTGTTTGATAATTCTTAGAAAGAAGGATTTTGCGTACAGAACATTTATCCAGAAATACACAATGCAAAACAGGTAGGGAAGCTGTGCCTGACAGAGTGTTGAAGAAAGCAGGCTTGTCTGAAATTGTCCACATCCATATTATATTTAAAAATGAATCAAGGAAAAGGTATTATCCTTTGCACTTTGAGGTTGGCTTTTATTAGCTGTAATGAACAGTCTTTCAAGTTGTCTTTAGCAGCCCAAAGAACAGTCTTGCCATATATGGTGCATCTGATTTAAGGTTTGGGGTTTTTTTTTCCAGATAAAAATCATGGTACACATCCAGATGCAGTTAACTCTGAAAAAGTCCATCAAGAGCAAAATTCTGTCTGTCAAGCCCTCTTCCTATTTTTCTTAGGGTCTGCATCTCAGTTTTTATAGGCTGCACTGACTGGTTGAAGATATTCAGAGATGATATCCTGCTCCTATAGCAGTCTATGCCAACTCTTCCTGTTCTTTCCAGGAAGCAGACACAATACATACTTAGAAGCACCATTAGACATAAGAACTAATGGATTCCCAACTTAGTTTTGGCTGTTTTCCTGGTCTGCTTATCCATAATCAAGGATTTCTTGCTTTTCTTATGTTTATTTTCACTTCATCGAGTTGGGGATTCTTGCTGTGTTACCTTAGCCTGTGTAAGGGAAGTTGCTGGAAGAAGGATGACTTTTAACTTTTCATTATTTTTATCTCGAGGTGTCCATCCAATGCACCTTTATGGGTTTTACAGCATGTTTTTGCAGCAGGTACGCTGCGGATAACAGCAGGGGAAGGATTAGGACGTGGTAAAGTGTGGAGCCAGCAGGGCTGCATAGGATACAGTGCCTGTGCCCTCAGGGATCTCTGTGCTCTTTCAGTGCACACAGGCATGCTCTCCCAGAGCCTAGACCTTAGTCCAGGGCACGTGAGAAGAATTGTGAGTTATGAAGAGCTGAGCTGCTCATGAGCACTGGGGACAGGTCAGATGGGGGGACCGCTGGTGGGACCACGTGTGCCAGCAATGGAAATCCGGGAGGTTGTTGAAGAAATGCTTTCCCAAGCAAGAGCTCCCCTCAGGCCCGGGGAAGTCAGTCATGATATATGCATTGTCCTGGCTCTGGCCCAACTATTCCTTGGCCTTGGCTGCTAATCCTCCACCCGGTGCTCAGGGTGGATCGCGGGTCGGTGGAGAGTCTTCCCTCCGTGCTGGGGGAGGGAAAAGGCAGACAAAACGACTTCTGGCGCTCGGCTCGGTGATTTGTGTCCACGCAGCCTGCCTCATGCCCAGTTTCCACAGGATAGTCTCACAAAGGGTTTTGATTCCTACCTTGGTTTATCATCACTCTTCCCTCACTTCTGCGCTTCCACCGTGCTCTCACTGCGGCTGGGTCTCGGATGCTAGACCGCCACTCTAGGCAGGGGAGATTTATGAGGACATGCAAAGCATCCATCACTGGGAACATTCAGCATCTTCCAGAGCTGTACACCTGTGGCTTTGGTCGAGAAATAAAACATAATTCAACCCCGAAGCTTAGCCATCCCAATTTAGAGACCCTCTTGCAGCACAAGCTGTAAGACCAGAGTGCATGAATTATAAATACAGCGACAGGCAAAGTGATGGACTGTGGAATAGCAGGATAGTGTTTAGATTGCAGATGCTGCCCCAGAATGTCTGCTAACATAAACGCCAAAAAACCTACACACAACTATTTGAATGTGTCTTCACGGGTCTGCTTCTACCACATAAATCTGTTCTGCTTTGCTTTACCTTTCTTCGTGGCAAAATTGTTGGGAAAAGAGACTTTCTACCTTTTTTTTCACCCCATCTGGTGGGGATGCGGCACTAGGTAAACATTCAACTCTGGCAGCATGACAAGAACTGGTGCAGCTGCTTTTATCATCTGTGCCTTTAACTCTTTGGGCAATTTTCTGGACAAATGTTAGCATTCCAACAATCCTCCTCCTTTTATTTATTGATTGCAGGGATGTGGAGTAGCACATCTGGAAACCTGCTCACTGCCCAGGACTACTGTTTAAATAAACTGCAGCCACCATCTCTTGATTGGGTTGGTCAGAATGGCACATTGCCACAATAAAACCAAAATCAAATTGTGATGTTTCTAATTAGAAGCTGTGTTCCTGTGTTTCGGGTTTTTTTTTAAATTTTATTTTCTTAAATAATCTATTTACTGATTTAGATAAATAGTCCTGAAAGAAATGAATCAGTGAACTGATTATAATATTTAGTTAGCTGTTCTTTGTATACATCCCTGGCCCGGATGAAAAACAGCCATATGTTTTTTCTTTAGAAAATGTTGGTCCCCGACTTATGCATTCTTTCCTTCAAGAATGTAGGAGGGCAACCAAGCAGAGAGGTTGTATCCTTCTCAGGAATTCTCTTCTGAGCTAGGCTTTTGGTTCCCTTCAATCATAAAATCAAATGAAAGATGACAGTGCAGTTGTGTTGGTTTTTTAACACACTTCAAGGTATTTCCCAGTTTGGGGTGACAGCAAAAGGACAGCTGTATTTTCTAGTAATGTTGAGAAAGTCTTAAGACTCAACATTGTGTGAGATTTAAGTGGCTAGGCTTAAAGACATTTGTACTCATCCTGTTTTCTTAGCAGACACTGTATTTCTACCTAACACAGAGTCTGCAGTGTGAAAAGATGTTGCCTGAAAAGACTATTATTTTTACAACAAATTTAGCTCTTTTTAAATTTTGGTGCCTTCAAAACAAGCAAGCAAGTCATTTATTTCACCTAGAGGTGTCCTGTTTGCCAGGTTTTCAGTGCAGTGTCTAAATATACCCACTGCTGAGGCTTTAGTGAACTAAATGAAGCTGATGTCTGCTCACCTTGGTGCTTAGCAGTTGACAGAAGGATTGCTCTCTTCTGTGGTCTTTTTTTTATGGCACAGCTGTTTCAAAATTAGTATTGGGTTCTGTCCCAGCTCCATTTATTTCCTTGTCTCTATGGAAGCTCTTCCTTGTGTCAATGCTGTCGGCTCTAGCCTAGTTTTAGGGATTTTCTATTTCACTGGTTTTATTATTTTTTGCTCTTTTAATACTGGCACTAAAACTATCGATGCAGTAGTTCCACATGATTTTTTAATTTATTTCTAAATGGCACCACGGGAGAACTGAGATGGTGACACTCATCAATGAGTTCATAGTGTTCATACTGTCTTAGCATCATCTAAAATCAGGAGACAAGAGAATTGAGAGTGGCATTTTGTGCTTGTGGGAATCTAATAGCAGGGTCTTGCCCTATCACAGAACCTAGAAACTGTTAGCACTTTGACATTTTTCTCTAGAAGACAAAAGCTCCAAAAACTATTTAGGAAGAGAGTTTGTGGCAGAGTCAGTCTGATATCCCCTGAGGAGTTATTGTCAAGGAAGAGAGCATATCCGTGTCTATAGGATGTGACACATTTCTTCCCCAAAGGAGATGAGGGCTTTAGCCCATCCCCTCAGAGAACCGCCCCACGAGATGCATAATACAGCCCCAGAAGGCCATTTGAGGCATTTAGTCCTCTTTTTGGACTTAAACCTTTGTTATTAGATCATTATTTTCAAAATAGTCCAGTGAAAGTCTCTGGGCTAAATCCAAGCATATAAGTTCTCTGGGGTGGGGTGCAGGAGGGACTTATATTCGGGTTGGCAAAGGGCTCAGACTGTCCAGCTCAAGCTGAAATATCTGTGAAAACAATGAAAGATTTTCACTCAGATTAAAATAATGCATAGCACTTCATTTTCAAACCAACTCAAACTACTTTCAGAGGGGAAAAAAAGCAGATATAGCTCTTAAAAAAAAAAAAAAGAAAGATTCATGTTAATTTATTTAAACTGGAAAACAAGCTAGAATATAATGCTTAATATGTAAAAATTTTCAAGTTAGAAAGAATTGTCTGGTTTTCAGTTTTCAAGCTGTTACACTTCCTCTCTTACCTCTTCATTCATCTGTCTTGCTCTGATTAGTTGGGAACTTCTACATCAAAAATAATTTTAAAATTTTTCTTCTGCTTACATCACTTAGCTGTGAAATTCTATTTCATATCTGCTAATGAGATCTCTGAATGTAATCTGTTTTGCAGAAGAATACTTAGAGTAATTGTTAAGCAGTTTATCAGCCTTTGAGAAATACTAGGATTTTTCCGTCCTTGGTGATCTTAAACCATTTTTTAAATTAAACATTACACCTTATAAATTGTAAGTCTGCTAGCTCAATCTTCAAATACAAAGCTACAATTTCAGGAAGCCTTAATTGCAAGGATAAAACAAGTAAAACATGCACATATGGCCTGAACACTTAGCTTGCTGGCTAATCTTCTCTATTTATACAGGGTGTTTTTAAAGCATAATTCAAAATTGTGCATTACAGGAATTTCGCTGTGGGATATTCAGGAGTCACAAGCCTTCAAAAATTGCCTTAGTCAGCAGTCCCTGCAGGAGCCAGCTTCTCTGTTTTTTCTGTTTACAGCAATAACTTATAACAAGGAGGAGTAATTCGGTGGTTTTAAGAAAAATATTTTTTTTAATGGCTCTGCCTTTCTTCTGAATTGCGGTTCCACTTTCCTTCAATCTCACTTTGGTCACCAGAGGCCTTGGGTGGGGTGCATGGCCTTGCCCACTCTCCCAGCACCGCCTGCCTTGCGGGCACGGGGAGATCATAAAATGGTTTGGGATGCAAGGGACCTTAAAACTCATCGAATTCCAACCTGCTGCCGCGCTCAGGGGCACCTTCCATGAGTGACCAGGTCACTCCAAGCCACATCCAAACTGGCATGGGACACTTCTAGGGTTGGGGCAGCCACAGCTTCCCTGGGCAACCTGTGCCAGGGCCTCACCACCCTCACAGGGAAAAGTTTCTTCCTTGCGTCCTTACAACCGGTCATATGCCCCGATTTTTATGAACATTGAGTTCAGCATTTTCCTTAATTTTTCTGGTTTTGAAACATTTGGGAGCAGGCAACTTCTTGCTCTGGAAATAAATGCATTTCTGACTAAGAAACGTGCAGTACGTACGTGTGAGATTGTTGAACAGCTTGAAGTTGTGCTAAATGTATATTATACTTTTTTCTTTATTCCATGTGTTTTGTTCTCAGTCTGTGTCTGTGTTCCTGTAGGTCTGTAACAGTGCTCCAGCTCTTTTTTTACCTCTCTGGGTTAACAGCTGCAGGAAACTGCTGCTGATCAGAGGAAGGGAACAGGGGTAGGGAAATGTGTATATACACCAGAGGCCTTAAAACTGCCTCTCTGTGTGCCTGCAAGTCCCGTTCTTTCAACAGCATATTAAATCTGTTTTAATGTCATGTTGCCCCTGTTCTGAAGCTCCAAAGCTTAATGAATTTGTAGGATGCAGCCATTCAAGAGTTTTGGTATCCAAATTTAAAACCCATGTGGATAAAACCAGGTGAGAGATCCCATCGTGCATCACTGTTTTGGGACAAAGTTTTCTTTTGCCCTCTCAAAACAGGTGTGAGTATCTGTGTTCATGCACATGCAGCAGCCTAAGCGTGGCTGGACATGTTGCTGCCTTGAACAAGGTTGGACTCTGGTCTAGTGATTAGTTTATTATTTTGTTTTCACTTTTGATGTTCTCAAATTTAGTTCTATTTGCTCCCAGCTTATTTAGGCTGCTAGATGGGGGGTGATACTGACTTTTCTGTGCTACCTGATGTAGTACAGAAAGTCCCTTTTTTTTTTCCTTGTTAGATAATCCTTGCAAAAGTGCAGATCTGTCACAACTATCATACTATTTCCTTGGTTTTTGAAGTACAAGTTCTATTAAATCAGCTTTGGGAACAGCTACTACTTTGTACCTAACTATGAGAAAAACTCAAATTTGACACACTCAGAAATTTTGAAAATCTGAGTTTCCTGCATGGTCTCCTTCACCACAGTCACCCGCTAAACTGACTGAGAGTACAGATTGCTTCTAACTTTTTAATATCTTTTACTAGCCAGTTATTTCAGCTTTTTGTCTCAAAATAATCTAGGTTCACCAGTTTTAAGACTTAGCATGACAGCCTGTGGTGAATTGAGTAAGAAGAAAACAAAGCACAGTCAACATACCCAGCCAGGACAAATATTTGTGGTGCAATCTTGTAAAAATCTTTTTCTCATTTCACATATGCAGTTCCTTCTGTGTTCTTGGAAAATAAGTTAAAGTCATCCATGTTCCAAATCAAGCTTTGTGTGCACTAGAAATGCAAAATGTAATGCAGGCTAGTTGCATTTTCACTTAATCTAGCTCTGTATTTATTTTAAAACTCACCAGCTGAGTGAGGCTCAGCACACTCCATCTGCATTTAAATGCATTTAGAAAGATTGGCCACTTTATTGTGAGAAAGGCCTTGTTTACTTGAGGGAAAAAGTTAATTCTCTGTGATAACACGTACAACTCCTAGTCCTGGGACTCATTCACTGAGTGTTTGACTGGAGAAGTGAAATCCGCTTTGTTGCAAAGCAACACATTTCAGTGAGGCAAAAATTCCATTTCTGTTAAATCGCTTTCCAATTTTCAGGATAATGATGTGTTTAATTTACCACAAAACATGGTAAACTGCCCGCAGTATGAGTCTTGATTAGTCATTTAGATTCATTTTATTGAATTTTAATCCTTTCTTTTTTTTTTCATTTTAGTGACATGTATCTGTGGGGTTTTTGCTTAAGTTTATGGTTAGTTTTGTAGCACGTGATTTTGGTATTTTAATGCTGGCAAAAACTTTTGAGCTTCTGGTTTTTGAAAGGAATGATGGTTTTACTATCAGCTGTGCTAAGCATGGTGCAGACAGGACCTAGAAACCATTAAGGCTTCAAACAATATGTGGATGGTGTGCTGGACACATTCTCCTATTTCTGATTTTTGCTGTGAGCCAAACAGCACCACGCAGCCGAGATAATTTCCAATAGCATCATCTTTTCCTGAGCTTTCTTGACGAACCTAAATGGCTTTGCAAGTTGCCTTCCATGTATTTTTTTCTTGCTGCTCCAGTGCATTAAGTGCTCTGATTATTCCCCACTCACCCAGATGTGGTTTGGAGAGCTGAACGTGTACCAGAGCAGACACTGCCATGTGTTGGGGCATTCCAGGGAGCCCAAACAGCTTCCCTTCCCTCTTCCCTAGGTCAAGGGACAAGCACAAGGTGCTCCTTTCTTCCGAGGGTGCATGGATAGACCAAGGCAAAAGTGAAAGCAGTCTTTAGGTGCATCCCTTGTGGGTGATTTTGTGGCTTCGAAGCATCAGCGCAAGTTAGGGCAATGAGTGGCTTATGATGAGTTCGTCCAGAAAGGTGCATTGTCCTCTCTTTGCTGGTTATCCAGCATTTGAAAAGCAGAGATTGTCAGGTTAAATGGTATTTCTCCCCACTGTCACCTTCCTGCATTTCGTTTCCTCTCTTCTACTTGCATTGCTGCACAGAGCCAGTATTTTTCTTCCCACCTCTCCTGGACAGGGAGAGGAAAAAATTGAGAGCGCTTGTTACAACTTTTAAGCTAAAAAATTGCACATATCATCATCATTTTTGTGGTGATCAGCTGCAAGCAAGCATGGGTGAATGGAGCAGAAAACCTATTCGTAGTTCTTTGGCAGTCCCATCTTGCTGGGACGAGAGAGATCCTGCCCCCGTGCTGCTGCCTGCCCGACCCACATTCCCCATGGCTGTTTCTTCATGTCACTTCCTCCAGTGTCCCATGCAGAGAGGGGAGCCACAGCCCCGTGCTGGCCGAGCCCTAGGTGGCCTCTCATAACCTCTCTCTGTAACTCATCCTCCACCACGGGCCTCCGAGGAGCGAGCTCCCAAGGTCTGCTCCTTCTCTTCATCCCCAGACACATGTTTACTTGCAGATGTAAGCAAAAAAGCTGAGCTTTTTGGAAGAACATCCGTGGGAAGCAATTTTCCCCCTGAACTCAGCGTTACTGTTTTGACACTACCCCAGGTTAATCTCTGTTTCAACAATGACGTGTGTGAACATTTGTGGGACTGTCTGCTTAGTGTATATGTACAGCTGCCACCTAGAAAATGAACTGTGCAGTTCACAGAAACAGACCTCAGCACACAGAGATGGGAAATTCAGAATAATAATGATAATATTATATGAATGGCACCATCTTATAAATTTTAAAGATTTGATACTCACTGAGCAGGAACAGCCAATTTGATCTCTCCCATTTAGTTCACATAGTCAATTTTATGTTCTCTGGTTATTCATCATTTGATGGTTCCTTCACTCCTCCATCCTTCTAGAAAGTTTTTTTTTTCCAACGTGGATATTCTAAGCCTATGGTATTTTGGGATTTGGAAAAGAACCTACTAGTTGTATAACACTAGAGAAACGCTCTCAGTGAGGAGTGTCTGACAGAAAAATATTCACTGCTTCTGCTGAAAAATAGTTCAGGCAATCATGAAAAATCATAGAAATTTTTAATGGAAGTTCACTAAGGGAAAACTGTATGTTTCTTTGTGGCTTTAGCCCTCAGGGCTGTTTTTAAAAGTACTCAGAGGCTTGTGTGGCTGTGTACAGCAATTTTAGATAGGCTGTAACATGTCTGGTTTATTAAGAATAGTTTGGGGTCATCTTGTGTGTTTGGCTAATATTGCAGAATTTACACTAAATTTACTGCACTTGTTTATGCAAAATATTAAGAGCAGTTTGAGTAAAATAGGGGTGATGCTCTGCCATAATAAGAATTAATGTACTTGGGGAAGATTTGCTATTGAAGCAAAACTAAGAAATCTGGGAACTCAGCCTGACCATGGAAACTACTTTTCTCACCACAAATATGACATGTACATTTTATGAAACCTGCTTATTACCAAGGGCCAAATTCTGTGGTCCTTATGCAAGCACAGCTTTCACTGGAAGTTCACTGAGGACGGTAGAATTTGGCCCCGAGCTATTTCTTTTCCATATGAAATTACTTCATTTGTAATTTCCTCTTCTTATATTTCTCAGTAACTGCAGAAATGTGAGCTCGTAGTTTAATTTCAACTGAGTAAAAGCTTTGAGGACTCTCTGTGAAATTGCAACTTTGTCTTTCAGTGTAATAGAATAAAGGAGTAAATTTGTGGACGTGATATTTTACTTAGAGGAAAAAAAAACATATCTGGATAACTACACAGACAGGAAACCAATGTAAATACGTGAGTTTTTCCATCCAAGTAAGATGAGAAAGGTTTGGGGTTTTGAACCGAGGAGCAGTGACTTGGGATGTCACAAACAGCTGAATTAATACTGGACTTCTGGGATGTCTCTGTGAGCACTCTGCAGCCACGAGCTAGCGTTGATGAGGTCTGGGTTACTTATGCTACCCCAGCTAATTTTGTCGGTGTGGTGCTCAGCCTTGGCTGGTATAGTCCCTTCCCTGAGGCTGCCACAAATGAGCCCATACTGCGCTGCCTGGTGCCTTGTAGATGCTTCCAGGGAGGAAGGGGAGTTGGAGGCTAAGGGATTGGGCTATGAGGCAAAGGTTGGGATCTAAAGGCGCTGCCACCTCTTGTTCGTTTTTGTGACTAAGCCCACGGCGTGAATTTTCTGGCCTTGGCTTTGTCTTAGCAAATACATTTAAAACAGCGAGTTTCAGGTTTTAGCTGTGAGCTTGCTTTCTTTTCCAGGCCGAATTGCATTACTGATGCTCTTTGAATGTGACTTACCCAAGATTAATTTCTGAATTATATATAAATTGTTTAATCAGCTGCGAAACTTTACAACTTTCAACCTTTCATTTCATTAGCTGCAAGATGAATGTCAATAAAATGCGTTTGGAAGGCCAGAGCTTGATGACACACGCAGCAAACGCCACCGAGGACTCTCTCTCGTTTAATGCAGTAATAATAAACACTTCACAGGCAATATTTCAGCAATCAAGAACACTTTTGCAGGCTTTTCTATCTATATGTGGTTGGCTAAATGACAAAACCGTGAGTTAAAAAAAAAATTAAAAAAAGGCTAAAAAATGAGTCAGACTTATTGCCTTAATGTAACCTTCCTGGCTGAAAGGGTATTAATTGGCAGAGTGAATTACCTCAGACTAGAGCAGAGAAAGGCCTCTATTGTGTGATGTGAAACCTATACTCCTTGGCTTGCACGTTCTTTCCTCGGCGTTGTGATCCTTCCCCTCTGATCCCCAGCCTCCAAACCCAGCCTTGCAAGATTTATAACACCTTTCAATTGGAAGCTCTGTCATTCAGCCCATTTGGGCATTAAACCACGTTACTGTGAAGTATTTTGTAGTGAAAAATCCTCCTTCCTGTGCAGAGGCTGTTCCCAGCTTCTTCCTGCAGTGCTTCTTCAGCCTTCAAGGGTTAACATGTAGGAAAATGGGTCATTATTTCTCCTTTTATATAAGAACTTTGTGTTTGGAGCCCTTGCCAGGAGCAGATGAGACCCAAGAGCAGAGCCTGCCTCCTTCCCAGCCCCGAGGTTGAGCTCCAGCAATAACCTTGGATAGCAGTGACCCAATCATCTGCCGGGCTGGAAGGGCTGGGGCGGTCGCACGGGGCGGCCTGTGTTCCATCAAGTGACAGCTCCGTGTAATATGCCTGCCTCACGGCAAGGGCTCCACCAGTTTCTGCCCCAAAGCATTTCATTATCGTCACTTTTTTCCCAGTCCAGCAAATGCTGAATTGTTGTATCTGGGATGGAAGGGGAAACCGATGCAATCTCGGGCGAAACAGGCACATCATCCGTCTTTTGAGTAAAAGGGGCCATAACTTGCATGTTTTATGCTCTGCTATCACTTTTTCCTTCTCCTTCCTATGTATTCAAAGAAAGGAATGATCCCTTTTTTTCCAGGGGACCCTCAGTGAAGAATTTGGTTAGCAGAAGATGTCTTGCTGATTCTTGGCTGAGAAGAAGTGTAATGAATGGACTGACAAAACTAACATGAACTTGTAAAAGTCTTCATTATCTTTTTTTGGATTTGACAAAGGAAAAGCTTAAGAGGACAAATACTGAGAGATTGCACATGAATAAACATGCTATTTCATGCTCGTTGCTGCTCATCAGAGTTAAGTTTAGAATAACAAGGAGGATGAAAGCCCTGGGTTAAATAAGTTCAGTCTGATTTCCCGTAAGCCAGTATCCCATCAGAGCGAGCATTATTTGCTGCTATAGATGGTTGCTTCTATGGAGAAAATGAGTCTGAACGGGGCTGGAGACTCATTGCAACCTTCTCACCCGCTCCCAGAAGGTCTCCCCAGGTCAGGGGTGCGACCAGCAGTGGAAAAGCCGCATGGAAAGCTGGGTTTTGCCACTGTTTCCACTCTATTTGTTCTGCGGATGAATAAATTGAGGGCTGGAGTCTTCACGTCTGTCAGCGTGCCACCTTTGAAGGTCTTCTCGCAGAGAAATAGGAAAGTCAACCACATCTTCAAATTGGTCCTAATTGTTACAGGAAGGCTTTCTGAGCAGTTCCAAGACCATCTTTTTCCACTGAGCTTGTATTACAAAATATTTCTGGAATTAGATGGAGCAAGAAAAATAATAACTTTTTTCTTTTTTTTTTTTTGTCTTTCACAACTTGTACTTTATGTCAAGATGACTTTGAAACAAACCTGACCCTGTCCTCTGCGTTGAGCTGGCTTTCTTGCTCTGTGAACTGTGACATGCTCAAGCGCTGGGCTCTAAATCAGGGCTGGCAGACCTCCGATTAGCATGCTGGTGTTTGTAACCTCTAGCACTTTCTATCCCCCCTTTCCCGCAGGAACTCCTGCCCTCACTGGCACTGGAACCATTGCTGTCACGGTGGATGATGTCAATGACAATGTCCCCACGTTCGCCTTTAACATGTATTTTGCCACTGTTCCGGAGGATGCTCCCACGGGGACGGATATTTTGCTCGTAAACTCCTCAGATGCTGATGCTTCTACAAATGCTGTTATTAGGTAGGTCGATTGCTGTTGCTCCATGGAATACTGCCTCATAGCTTGCCTGAAGATTTCTCTTTCCCCGGTGTCCATCACCAACGTGCCTTAAAGCTGTCAGACAAAATAGAACGGCTCTATGTGTGCAACTAAATTGCTTGGGCAAATCTGTCTTTTTGTTGTTTATAGGCTTTTAGAGTTATATTGAGGACAAATAGAGTTGTGGAGTTACTTTATTTTTTTACTGAGTGAAAAGCAAACCAGTTTAACTTGCACCTGCACCCACTACCTGCCTTGCTGCTGCATTCACACCTTTTCATATAGTGAGCAATTTTTGCTGCAAGCCAGCATGTTCCTTCAATAAATTTTTGGTCAATTCATGTCTTCAGCTTAACATGAAAATCACACAAGGTAAGGCATAAAGTTTATGCCATTCAGAAAAACAGTAAAAAGTTAGAATTTGGCATTTGTGCACTAAATGCCAAAGGGTGTGCAGGGCTCAGTTGATGGAACTTAACTGGGCATTGGGCTGAACACTGGCTTTTCACAGTTCCACAGACAAGAGTAATGAAGATGCTGAGTGGCAGTGACAAGCTGAAGATTATCCACTGAGGACAGATACGTTGTGAATGGAATGCAAAGCAAATTTGTATTAGTTCCTAATCTTACCACATTTTACTATTGTGGCTGCAAACATCGCTGTTTCCAGACTCACAAAACAGGATATAAAAGTAGCTTCTTTATTTACCTTGGTTAGTTCACTTCAGTTCCTTCTTCAAAGAGCATAAGAATACCACTATGTCACTTTTTTTTTTTAAAGGAAGTAAAATAAAACAGAACTATGTTACGGCAAAGCAATGTCTATAAAATACTGAAATATTTTCTTTCCAACTAGCTACAAGCCAAAAATAGAAGCTTGACGTTTAGACATCTTCAGATATTTGAAAATCATCCAAAATTACCATTTATTAAATTGTGAAACAGTGAAGCTTTTAATTCTGTTCACTCTTAGTCTAAGAAACTATTTCTGGCAAGCTCCTTTAGAAAAAAAGAATTCCATGCAAAGCATGAATGACTGTAATGATTGTGTCCCATAATCAGAAATTATCAGAGTGCTCTTGGATTTCTTTAGTGTGGTTAAATTGCTTTAATATCTCTGCCATTAGTCTTTGTCATTCACTCAGTACCTCATCATAGAATTAGTTGATAAAAATATTTTTTCCCTTCATAAGTAGCTATTAAAACATTGTTTTCAGGTTTTGTCTTACACTCTTTAGGCTCAGGAACAGACTTTTGTTTTTCTTGGACAGAACATGTCCAGATTCAGCATTTAAAGTAAATGCTAAACATTAAAACATGACTGGTAGTTAGAAACTGGTGAAAGCCAGCAGGACCAGAACATGTACAGTCGTCTTGTCAGGGGTGTTGAGCACTCAGAACTCCCTTTCAGTCTTGTTAAGAGTCTGTTTCAAAATTAAACCTTTGGTTTCCATAAGGGATATTTAAACTCCTTGGCTAACATTTTCACGTAAAGTCAAAATTGTGCTGTGTTTTGAAAAAAGTGGTTAACCTTCTGCGAAACTGTCACCTGTCCATACGTGCCAACGCTTCTCTTGTTTCTGGTGATAACCTGTGAAGTCATTAAAGGAGGGGTTGTAAATGGCAATGCACACTTGAGCAGTCTTGTTAAAGACAGCAGACATAAGAGTCAAAAGGCCAGATTTAAAGTGCTTGGATCAAATTCCTTTTATGCCACTTATCACCATTAGAGTTGCAGGGGTTTTTTGGTTTTGGTTTTGTTAGGATTTTTGGGTTGAGTTTGGATTTTTTGCAGTTATGTTGAGACACATTTACACTGTCCAGCTGGCTTACATGCAGATATAATTCAGAATATCTTATGACAAATATAATATGTCTTTATTATTTCCTTTAAAAAAGAAGTATAAATTCGTGGTATCTTTCCAGTGCTAACATTTGAGCCACCACATACATGTGGAAACACAGAAGAGAAAGTTTCTGTCTCTGCAACACCTCACTCAGAGTTAAATCACTGCACATCACAGATGAAATGTGCCCATGCTGCTGTTGTTCAGGGAGATTTAAGTGGTGCTCTAGGCTTTGAGCACGTTCTTTCTATTCTAGGTGCACGTTGCTATGGCTGGAGAATAACTGCATATGGCCATCACATTATATCATAATTAAGCAATTAAAGGGTGCTCGTGGCATTGTGTAGAGATTAATGACTGAGCAGGAGAAGTTGCCACTGCTTATTACACAGGCTGGCTCTCAGTCCTCTGGGTGCAGCTTCCGGGCTGCGTTATTATTGCTGTCATAACCTGTTCTGCTCTTAAAGAGGTGAAGAGAGGAATATTAATCTCTTTCATTAAAGCCAGTTTATTCTGAATCTTTCATAGAATCATACCTCAGAAAAGTTGCTACTGTGCTCTACCAGAGGAGCAATGCTAACCCCAGCTGTATTGTGTTATGATATTGAGTATGAAAATTGTTCATTTGAGTCAGTTTTTGTTTCCGTTGTTTTCTCAAAAATCCATTATCTGAATTATTAAAAAAGGCAATATTAACCAAGTACCTTTAAAAATCCATCTTTGAGATTCGTTCTGTATGAACACAAGCTGGATAAGCATTCCAAGAAGAGGGACAAACTCGGTGTGGTGGGAAGCCAGAGGTAGCCCGTACGATGATCTGCAGTGAGCACACAGTCAGTTCTTATCAGATCACACAGGGATGTGTGCACACACACATACACCCGCCGAGGGTCAAACTCTGGTCCCAATTAGCCTCTGTTAACAGAGCTCTCTGGTTACTAAATTGCTATGAATTACTTGCTATAAATTAGCATTGAAATCTTGAATAGCAAAACTCAGCATCAGGAAACAATATGGATATCAAATGCTCATTTTATTTTGTAAGACTGTCATCCTTTTATTTCAGAAAACAGTACTTTTTCTAATTATATTCTGCAGATTCAGTTAAGAGGTACATCAGCCTTTTGGAGTAACACTTGATGCAGTAGCCCAGGGAAATAAGCACTAGAGGATGCCTCCAGTAGGCAGTTTTGAGAGCATGTCCAATGGTATCTTCAAATATCCAAAGGCTCAGTCACTACTTATGTATTAGAAATCTGTGTTAAACAACTATGCTTGGAAATCCCCGGAAATGTCATTTATGACAGGCCTTGAAATATGAAAAAGTAAAATAGTGAAGACAGATGGAGAGTCAGAAGAAAATGCGACTGTCTGTGTTGATGCCCATCAGCATGGTAGTCTGAAGAGTACAGAAAATGGTTATTATCTTAAGGCAGCAGGCTGCCTTTTGAAATACTAATCCAATTTTTCTTCCTTGGTTTTCCTCTCAAACAGCTACAGGCTTACGGGCGGCAATTCACAATTCACCATCAACCCTTCTACGGGACAGATCATCACCAGCGCCCTCCTCGACCGAGAGGCGAGGGAGAACTACACCCTGGTGGTGGTGGCGAGCGACGGGGGCTTCCCCAGGGCTCTGTCCAGCTCCACCAGCGTGCTCGTGTCCGTGGCCGATGTGAACGACAACCCGCCCAAATTCCAGCACCACCCCTACGTCACCCACGTCCCGTCGCCCACCACTTCAGGTAACCTGATCACTGGCAGTGCTTGGGATGAAAGCACTTCCGTGAACAGGGAATCGTGGAATGTTTTCAGTTTGGAGGGACCTTAAAGATCATTTAGCACCAACCCACCTGCCCTGAGCAGGGGCATCTTCCACTAAATCAGATTGCTCAGAGTCCCATCTCAACTTGGCCTTGAACGCTTCCAGGGATGGGGCATCCACAGCTTCTCTGAGCAACATCTCAATGAAGTGCCACAAGAAATATTTCTGAGATGTTCCTCTGCAGTTGTTCTCCTGGTATTAGCTTTGTGTTCCATGGGAATGAGGAAAAGCAAACCTCAATTTACCATCCACAGTATAGCAGGTTTTCTCTATTGCGTTCCTCCCATCCAAATTCAATTGTGTTCCTGTATTTACGTAAAGCAGACATACTGTAAATGAGCACCCACTCAAAGAAGTGATTATTTTGCCTGGGTTAGGAAGACAATGGCCTGTTTTTATTTCTGAAAGTCCCCTCTGAGCAATTCTTAAAGAGGATTTTGACAACCTCTTCCAAAAATGCTGTGTCTATGTCAGATGTTAATTATGTTGCCTTTCCTTGAGCCAAGTGGTGAAGTAAAATAAAATAAAAGTAAATCCAAGCAGCAATCTTCCTTTTGTGGAGCCTACACCCAAATTAAAGTTACTTCACTCAACGCAGGAGTTAATTTCTGATTCAGTTCGTGTTTCATGTTTTCACATGCATACACATACATGGATATGTGATGCCTACAGAGGGAATTTCATGACAAATGGTTTATGAAACAAATTTTCTTTTAACAGAAAAAGAAGGCTTATTTCCGTGTCTTGGATTTTGTCTCTAAATTTTAAACAATTGCAAATACTTCTCCTTTTTATGGAAGAATGAATTTGTTTACAATTCTTTCCTGTTTCCAGAACAACATTATGAAATTGTTTCATTATTGCATTGGTGAAACTTTGTGTATTCTGACTAAGGCACCATGCCTTTGTCTGGTTGTTTTTGGGGTGTTTCTTTAAATTCTTTTCACGAGGAGTACACATAGGTTGACCTCATGTTTTCTGGCAATATCTTTCAGGTGCTTTTTGTATGAAATCCCTTATGACTAGAAACCTAAGCTATGTTTACTCTGTTTTTAACTTAGCAAAAACCTAGGGATGCATCCACTTTCTTAGTTACTTTTCTTTTTGGTATTTTTTAATCAAGTTTAAAAAGGGAAACTAGTAATAATATTAATAATAGAATTTGAATAACTGAAGCACAAAATCTTCATTTCTTCCTGTCCCATTTCTCACAGGGGTTTGAATACTGTTCTTGTCTAAATATTCCTGCCCCTGGAGTACAAATCACTGCACATGACAAATAGTAATACAAAGTGTAGTTTTAAGGGATGCTGTCAAAGTCATTCCTCCCTGTAAATGATTTTCCCTGAAGAGGTTGAAAACAGCATGATTTTCGTACAAAACCGGGTATTTTCTAAATTTTAGTAGCAGTAAAACATCAACAGTGTTCTGCAAATTGGTTGGACAGTGTCAAATTTGAAAGACGTGCCGTGCATTAGATCTGTAAAGTCCGAGGAGGAAGAACACCCTGGGTTCTCCTTGCAGATGGGCAAATATAGAGGTTAATGCAAATGGTGCCCATACAGTCAAGCTTATTGTGAAGCATAGATTCAAAAGACCTGAAAAGTCTGAGTGTAATCATGTTATTTTACTAGTGTGCAATAGTTTTCTATTTCTATTTTACCTTTTTCTCAGAGGACCGGTGTTCTTTTAAAAATGCAGTCCTCTTAGTTACTGTCCATGGAATACTCTTAGAAAATTAGAAGTAAGGGGCTAGCAGGGAGAAAGGAGCAGCACCTGGGGAATAGGAAGAGAAGGGATTGCAAGGGGCGGTGGTGCAGGGTAAATGTCCGTGGATGCTGCCTGTTCATGTATGTAACCTTAATAGTCCTCGAATTCCAGGGTGAAGTTTTTTTGTGGATGAACAGGCTAAGAGTAATTTTAAAAATCAAAATAGCATTCAATCTTACTGGGTTTATGGCTTTTATTGTGTGAACGTTCTAGAATTAGGATGCTAGGTCTCCAAAAGGCTGCAGGTCTGTCTCTCAGTTACTGAGATCTGTACGTTCATCTCCCTGAATGCAGTGTCCTATTTTTCAACTTTTTGCATTTTTTGGCTCTGTGCATGTCTTCTGGACTCACAGACTCACCCGCCCCTTGCTGAACTCACTTTTTTGTGAAAAAAGCAGTTTATTTTCAGGGCAGGGTAAGGAAGAGCATGCTGCTCCAGGATGTGCTTCCGAGTGAAAAGCTGGCATCGTGTTTCTCACAGTCAGTGCATTCATTAAAGGACTGACCTAACTTTGTTCTCCATTTCAGGCTCATTTGTGTTTGCTGTGACTGTCACCGATGCAGATGCCGGCTCCAACGCCGAGCTGCATTATTCCCTCGTGGGGAAGAACTCTGAGAAATTCCACATTGATCCAGCGAGGGGGGCAATCCTGGCTGCAAAACCACTGGCGGGAGAGTCCGAAGTCACCATTTCTGTTCACGTGAGGGATGGCGGCCGGTACCCCAAGACAGACTCTACCACGGTCACCGTGAGGTTTGTGGACAAAGCCGAATTTCCTCGTGTTCAGGCGGAGCAGGAGACCTTCACGTTTCCTGAAAACCAAGCAGTCGGGACGCTTGTCACAACGGTCTCTGGATCTTCAGCCAGAGGAGGCTCCTTGTCCTACTATATTGCCAGCGGTAACCTGGGCAGCACCTTCCTGGTGGACCAGGTGACAGGACAGCTTTCCGTCGGGCGCGCTTTAGATTTCGAAGCCATACAGAAATATGTGGTGTGGATTGAGGCCAGAGACACGGGCTTCCCCCCCTTTTCCTCGTACAAGAAATTGGAAGTATCGGTCATTGACGTCAACGATAACGCACCGGAGTTTGAGCGAGATCCCTTCATTGCAGAAATAGCAGAGAACCTGTCCCCACGGAAGATACTGACAGTGACTGCTGTTGACAGGGACAGCGGTCCAAATGGACAGCTAAATTATGAAATAATTGAGGGCAATACTGAAAACAGTTTCAGTATCAATCGAGCCACTGGTGAGATCAGAAGTGTCAGGCCCTTGGACAGGGAGAAACTGTCTCAGTACACATTAACCATAAAAGCTTCGGATAAAGGCACTCCACTCCAGAGCACGACCGTCAAAGTTATCATTAATATTTTAGATGAAAACGACAACGCTCCGAGGTTTTCCCAGATATTCAGTGCTTCTGTGCCTGAAAATGCACCTCTAGGTTTCACAGTAACACAAGTCACAACATCAGATGAGGACATTGGGGTGAACGCAGTCAGCAGGTACTCCATAAGGGATACGAGTCTCCCGTTTACCATAAATCCCAGCACCGGGGACATCACCATCAGCAGGCCGCTGAACAGGGAGGACACCGACCGCTACAGAATCAGGGTCTCTGCGCATGACTCGGGGTGGACAGTGAGCACAGATGTCACCATATTTGTCACAGATGTCAATGACAATGCCCCGCGATTTACAAAACCATCCTATTACCTGGAATGTCCCGAGCTTCCTGGGATCGGGCTAAAGGTCACCCAGGTTTCAGCCACCGATCCAGATGAAGGGTCAAACGGCCAAGTCTTCTACTTCATAAAATCCCAGTCCGAGTTCTTCCGCATTAACGCAACCACGGGTGAGATTTTCAACAAGCAGTATTTAAGGTACCAAAACTCCAGCGGTTCCAGCAATGTCAACATCAATAGGCACAGTTTCATCGTGACATCGTCAGACCGGGGCAGTCCCCCGTTAGTGAGCGAGACCACCGTCACCATAAACATAGTAGACAGCAATGACAACGCGCCGCTCTTCCTCGCTCCTAAATATTTCACTCCTGTTACTAAGAATGTGAGGGTTGGCACGAACTTGATTAAAGTCACTGCAGTGGATGACAAGGACTTTGGCTTGAATTCTGAAGTGGAGTACTTCATCTCTGATGAGAGCAAAACTAACAAATTCAGACTGGACAGGAGAACAGGCTGGATTTCTGTGTCATCTTCACTAATGGCTGATTTGAACAAAAACTTCCTGTTTAAAGTGAAAGCCAGGGACAAGGGTAACCCCCCACTCTCATCAGAGGTACCTGTTGAAATAGTAGTGACAGAAGAAAATTACCATACACCTGAGTTTTCCCAGAGCCGTATGAGCGTTACTGTCCCGGAGAGTCACTCTGTTGGAGCGGTGGTCAGGACGGTTTCAGCACGAGACAGAGATGCTGCCATGAACGGATTAATCAGATACAATATTTCCTCTGGAAACGAAGCTGGAATCTTTGCTATTAACACAACCACTGGCACACTGACACTAGCCAAACCACTTGATTTTGAGTTACACCAAAAGCACGAGCTGGTTGTTACTGCCATGGATGGAGGATGGGTGTCCCGAACAGGCTACTGCAGTGTCACCATTAATGTCATTGATGTCAATGATAACTCCCCAGCATTCAGCCCCGAGGAGTACTTTCCCACCGTGTTAGAAAATGCCCCCAGTGGGACAACTGTTATTTGTTTAAACGCCACTGATGCTGACTCTGGATCTAATGCTGTGGTTGCGTATGCCATTCAGTCCTCAGACAGCGACCTCTTTGTCATTGACCCCAACACGGGAACCATCACCACCCAGGGATTTTTAGATTATGAAACAAAGCAGAGTTACCATTTAACGGTAAAGGCTTTTAATGTTCCAGATGAAGAGAGGTGCAGCTTTGCTACTGTCAACATCCAGTTAGAAGGGACAAATGAATATGTGCCCCGTTTCGTGTCCAAGCTTTATTATTTCGAGGTTTCAGAGGCAGCCTCCAAAGGTACTGTTGTAGGTGAAGTTTTTGCAAGTGATCGTGATATGGGCATTGATGGAGAAGTCCACTACCTCATCTTTGGCGACAGCAGAAAGAAGGGCTTCCAAATAGATGAGAAAAGTGGCCAGATCTACGTTTCAGGACCTCTTGACAGAGAAAAAGAAGAACGAATGTCTTTGAAAGTCCTTGCAAAAAATTTGGGGAGCATTCGTGGTGCAGATATAGATGAAGTAACTGTTAATATCACTATCCTGGATGCCAACGATCCTCCTGTTTTTACCTTGGGAACCTACAATATACAAATCAGCGAGGGTGTGCCTCCAGGCACCCATGTCACGTTCGTCAGTGCCTTTGATTCAGATTCTGTCCCCAGCTGGAGCAGGTTTTCCTATTTCATCGGCTCTGGCAATGAGAACAGCGCCTTTTCCATCAACCCACAGACGGGACAGGTGACGGTCACTGCAGAGCTGGATCGAGAAACGCTGCCTGTCTACAACCTGTCTGTGCTGGCCATCGATTCGGGAACGCCGTCTGCGACAGGAAGCGCCTCTCTCTTGGTAACTTTGGAAGACATCAACGACAACGGCCCTACCTTGTCCACCAGCCAAGGAGAAGTCCTGGAGAATAATCGCGCAGGAACTCTGGTGATGACGCTTCAGTCGTCAGATCCTGATCTCCCTCCCAACCAAGGTCCTTTCACATATTACTTGCTCAGCACTGGCCCTGCCACAAGCTACTTCAGCCTCAGCACTGCTGGCGTCCTGACAACGACGAGGGAGATTGACAGGGAGCAAATCAGCGATTTCTACCTCTCAGTGATTACAAGAGACTCTGGCGTTCCTCAGATGTCTTCCACAGGAACTGTGCAGATCAAGGTAATAGACCAAAACGACAACCCATCTCAGCCCAGAACAGTAGAAATCTTTGTTCATTATTATGGCAACCTCTTCCCAGGTGGAATTTTGGGCAACGTAAAGCCGCAGGATCCAGACGTGCTAGACAGCTTCCAGTGCTCCCTCACCTCGGGAGTCACCAGCCTTTTCAGCATTCCCGGGGGCACCTGTGACCTGCACTCGCAGGCGAGGTCCACGGATGGCACGTTTGATCTGGCTGTCCTGAGCAATGATGGGCTACACGGCGCCGTCACCAGCAGCGTCCGGATTTTCTTCACGGGCTTCAGCAACGCCACCATCGACAACAGCATCGTCCTTCGCCTGAGTGCCCACAGCGTGCGGGACTTCCTGACCAACCACTACCTGCACTTCCTGCGCATCGCCAGCTCCCAGCTGACGGGGCTGGGCACGGCCATCCAGCTCTACGGGCTGTATGAGGACAGCAACCACACCTTCCTGATGGCGGCCGTCAAGCGCGGCAACAACCAGTACGTGAACCCCAGCGGCGTGGCCACCTTCTTCGAGAGCATCAAGGACGTCCTCTTCCGCCAGAGCGGGGTGCGGGTCGAGGCTGTGGACCACGACTGGTGCCTGCAGAGCCCCTGCCAGAACGGAGGGAGCTGCCTGAGGAGGCTGGCGGTGAGCCCGGCCCTGAGGACCCACGAGAGCGTGCCCGTCATCATCGTGGCCAACGAGCCCCTGCGGCCCTTCGTGTGCAGGTGCCTGCCGGGCTACGACGGGAGCCTGTGCGAGACCGACATCGACGAGTGCCTCCCGTCGCCCTGCCACAACGACGGCACGTGCCACAACCTGGTGGGGGGCTTCTCCTGCAGCTGCCCGGAGGGTTTCACCGGCATGGCTTGCGAGAGGGACGTCAACGAGTGCCTTTCCAACCCCTGCAAAAATGGTGCTGCCTGCCAGAACTTCCCGGGAAGCTTCAACTGCGTTTGTAAAACCGGGTACACAGGTACGCTTTTACTCCTCTATACCTTACAGTCCTGAAATCTAACCAGAGGAGTGGAGAAGTGCCTTCTTAGCCCAAGACTGTCTGAGTACAAGCATCCCCAGTAGATGAAGAGGTCATGCAAAATGAGGTATTAATAGTATGAAAACTCAGAAGACCATGTGCCTGCAGTATTATTTCATTTTAGCTCTGTCCCCAGGCAAATCTCACTTACCTGATTTGCATTAGAACAGAAAGATTTTTGCGAGAGCTGTTTAAATTTATTAAATGTGTGGAAACCACTGCCAATGCTAAAGTATGATTTTTCTGTACATGTTATTGTTATGCATATTGTGGGAGCATTTCAAGTCTGCTAGAAGTGTGCCAAGCAAGAAAATCAGCCTCTGCCCCAAATTACTTGCAGGACAGAAAACAGATGAAGGATATGGGAAAAACCAGAATTCAGGCAAAATAGTCAGCCTCTCTGTTCTGTATTTTGTCCCTTTGTCATTTATTTTTTTCATTAGGCGCAGAAATGTCTGCAGCATTCCTACCCCTTCTGAGTATATTTTCTCTGGTATTTATTATACATTCGAACACAGCAGCATTGTAACCCTAGAAAAGCAGGCTGGTCTTTGCTTCTGCCACGAGCAGGGTATTTAAGGAAGGTCTGAACAATTTTAACCAGTGCTTATAGCCACTTTTTATAGAAATCAGAAAAAAAAAAATCTAACCAGAGGAGATTAGGTAAGGCTTTCAGTGCCTTTTCTAAGGAGTATTTCTGTATTGCAGAAGCCCCAGAGCAGTCCAGCTCAGCACAGCTGTGTCCATTCTGGTGTGGGACTTGCCACCACCACCACCACCAGCACCACCAAGCTCACCTGTAACGCATGGTGGGATCAGGGAATCCATTGTTCCTTTGGGTTTTTTTTCTTAAACCAGATCAGTGCAGGAGAGAATAGAGGAGAAAGTTAATTAATTTCAAAGTAAAGGTTTAACTACTTAATTTAAATCGCAGTTCTAACAGTGGATACATATTCAGTGCAACATCAAGGATGCTGATGAGATCTCTTGCATGAACCTCACAAATGTGCTCCTGAGCCTCAGCTCAGGAGGAATTGTTGTTAATTGACAGGCAGTTCTAATTAAGTTACCAATCCAGGATTTTATTTCATGTTGTACTAGCACATCAAATTATTTTGCCAGGAGCATGGCAAAATAATCCTAGGGCACGTATGCCCTGTAACTCTTGAGGTTATTAGCACCAAAGAGTACATGGGCATATGTTTGCTGTTGCAGTGAAGCAAAACACTTCATTAACTCTAGCAGCAAACTACAGTGTATGCCTCTAGACTATAATTTGAAACATTTATGAAACATCCAGCTGATTTCTTCTGGTATTAAAGCTCATACCTTAATGCTCAGCCCTTATGTCAGCTAAAAATCAAGCTCTGCAGGTGACAAGTTCAAAAATGAGATGAGTATTTTTACTAAGAGAATGTGATGAGAGACTCTTAGAGTTTGAAGTGTTGGATTTCTTTCATGCCATGAATTAAATGTGGCATCTGATAGGAGCTTTCTTAAACTCCTTGTCAACACAAATAACCTTAAAATAGACTGCCACTGAGGCAGACGTTTCTATTTGGGAGTCAGATGTTGTTTAATCAGTTGGCCATTGCAGAATCAAGAGTTATTAAAGTGTCCTGAGATTAATTGATCAAGACAGAAAACAAATGGCACCAGTGTAATTAAAAGACAAAATATCTTTGGAGTTTAATATCAGCAGAGCTTATTAGATAAGATCACAATTAACACACAGTATATTTAGACACTTTATGTCTGCAAAAGCATATTTGAAATTCTGCAAATTAAATATTCAATAGGTTCTGCAAACAAATGTCAGTGTACTGATTGTTTGAGAATGCTTGACATAGAGGCTATTATGTCATTATTATACTGCCAGCAGAAAGAGAACACAGCTGTTTGGGCTCTTAATTTGCATTCATAAGTGATTAAAGATAGCCACAGTGGATGTAAAAATAAAGCCTCAAACTGTTTCTTCATGAATATAAGCCTTGAGTGCTTCAACAGCAACAAAAAAGAGGCATCCAAAATAGTGGATTCCTAATTGAGTTCGCTGTACACATAGCTTTGCTGCTTGTGTTGGAATGAAAATACAGTCTCATAATTGAGTTTGCATGCTTGGTAAAAAAAATAATATTTATATGGTACTGCATGCAAGTAGAAATTAGTGTTTTCTGAGACAGACTCTCTGTTCACTGTAAATTACAGTACATGAGCTGTAGACCTTTATAATGGTGTACCTGAAAACTGAGAGTCTTACTTTTCCTTGATTTATGTTTTGTCAGCTGCATTTCACTTCATCATACTGCAAAAGGTAATGTCATTCTTTTCACTGGATGGGATTATAAAGACTGATTACCTCAGAGCAACATCATTAGGGTTTAAACAATCTGTTATAATTATATCTCTTAATGATGAACAGCTTTTGTTTTTAAAATAATCACTTTCTGGAGGGAATATGCTTGGTGATTTACAGTAGTTGTCTGCCCTTCCTTTGAACCCTTCATTTCCTGTTTTCCAGGATTCATTAAGATGAAGGAATGTAGGTTTGTGAAGTTGTTTCAAATGCAAGATTAGAATATCAGAACAACCACTTTAAAAGATGGACGCAGAGAACCACAAAAATTAAAACTCTCAAATCAGCTGAAATCTTAACTCAAGAGCATTCAGCTGGTATCTGTTCCTGTAACATTTTTCAATTAAAAAAAAAGTCCTCAGAGCTTAGATTTTTGCATAAGCCCCTGCCTGTGATAGCATCAGCTGGAGGCGATGAATGATAAATGTTGAATGCTGTCTGTTACCAATTATCCAGTATTCTCATAATTTTCATGGTCTTTAGAAAAAGATCTTTCTGATGCAGAAATGAATACCTTGCATCTTTCAGAATTCCAGCTGAGAATCGCTCTATAAACTCAGCTAACTGCGCTTTTCATCAAGGCCAGTTTGGATGGGATTTTGAGCAACCTGGTCTAGTGGAACATGTCCCTGCCCGTGGTGGAGGGTTGGAACAAGATGGTTTTTAAGGCCCTTTCCAACCCAAATCATTCTATGATTCTGTGATTCTGTTATTCTAAACCCACTTTTATCAGTTTCAAGAACTCTTCAGACAACAGTTAAACGTGAAGAAGATGCTGTTATTCACTGGTTAAAGTAAGTGCAGCTGAAATACATATCCGCATTATCTTGCTGACTCAGCAAATGTGCGGGCTTTTATGTTAGCTGAGAAAAAGAAGAGTGTTTAGTTAGACTGAATTGCAAAAATCTGAGTAAGCCTTATTAGCTACACTTGATTTTTGTGAAATCTAGGCAACATCACTGAGCTATTTTAAGCACATCTGTCTCACTCTTGCTATGTGCTCTCCTTCGTAAGTCAAAGATCTCTACTACGGACCATAAATTGAAAACAAAGAAAACAGCAAAATCTCACGTAAAAAGTTAGCTCATCCTTCAGTCATGACCATTAGAGAATAAAACATAAATAAATACCCCCAAAGCATAATTAGATTCAGACACTGGAAAAGTTCCCTGGATTTATGGTGCATCTACAAGTGACGTATTAACCACAGGAATCCTCCGGCGCTCCATTTCCATCCTGCTTGCAGTCACACATGGAGAGCTGCTGCTCACATGGAAGAGCTGCTTGCAAACTGTGGGTTAAACAGAAAAGTAGAAGAGAGGGGAAAAGAAAGGAGATTTTTCTTCATTAGGTGACTCAAGTTGTGAAACTCTGAAAAAGGTAGCAGAGTTCGTAAAGCACAGTCCTGATTTTCTACAGTTTTAAGCACCAGCAACCTCTAAGGACTGCCTATTGTGCATTCCTGTCATGGGAGATGTAAAATTATAAGATATATGTGACACACAAGAATGGACACCCTCTGTGCAAGCTCATGTTGTACTTTTAACTTAAACATATGGTGTAAGAAATAAAACAATTCATTATCAATGCAAAAAGGAGCATTAAGGAAGTCTAAGCCCTTGCTTTGTGTAGATAGCCTGGCTGAGATGAAGTTCAGGAGAAGTCTGGAAGACTGTAACTGGTTTTGTGAACAATTTTAACCAGTTTTGTGAGTTTTTGCAGTGAAACAGGACGGACAAACATAACAATACTTTGAAGTTTTTGCTGGGCACAGGCAGTGAAGGCTGGCACTGCTGGTGAAAGGAAGACAGGTTCCAAGAGCGGGATGTAGTGAAAGTGTTGCTAAACTGTTCAAAGCCAAGCAATGAAAACCTTAGAAATGAAGACCAATATTTTTGTAGTTAATGTTTCCATACAAAGAAAATTTTAGCTTCATACAAAGAATACGCGTGTCCGTATTTGGCATCTGTTAAAATCTTCGCTTTTTCTCTTGGTTCCCTCCCTTGCTGAAATGAATTATGTGATTTCAGTTTGTTCTCTGGGGAATAATATTTACCACATGTGACAATGTCTGCTTAGGAAAGGACTGTATCCAGGGCAGCTTGTTTTAGCTCCAGAGGACTGTGGTCTCTCCAAGTCAGGAAGGAGGTTGTAATTGATGAGGAAAAATAAGAAAAATCATATAATGTACAATAGCAGGCTGTGTTCAGCATGACCTGTTTGTACAGGGTCCAGCAAGGGCTGTCTGTATCTCCTTTGCACTCATGAGTATATTGCATTCAACAGGGAGAAAAAAAAGATACATTTTTACATTTTTTTTTAAATTTTAGCATTGCCTTTAATTGCATGATCTCTCTTTCATAGACACCAGTTAGTAAAAGAAATAATAAAATTCAATTCAATTAAAACAACAGTCCACCAGTACCTATAATCACAATGAGGCACTTGAAAAGTAAATTTGCTTTCTTTGGGCAACACATTACGCCTGTGACAGGGCTGGGAGCAGCCCAGCATCCTGTCTGTGATTCCTCTCTCCATCCCAGAGCTGGTCCCTGGCACTCTCTCTCCTGGCCACGTGTTCAGCATTGGTTCATAACCTTGCTACCTCCATACCAGCCTGACTTTCCTATTGCCCCGAATGCTCTGACCTGGAAATTGCTTTTGTTCCCTCATCTCAGGGAAAACGTGTGACTCCACTGTCAACTACTGTGAGTGCAACCCCTGTTTCAATGGTGGGTCCTGCCAAAGTGGGCTGGAGGGGTATTTCTGCCACTGTCCCTTCGGTGAGTACCCTTCCCCTCCTCTCCTCTTCATCTCTCCTTTCCCTATTCGTATTTCTATTTATTTTTACCTGCATAAACAATTTCTGGTTTGAAAATGATTCAAGGTTTGGAAAAACCGGAGGTTTAATTATGTCATTCTTCTTTAAAAGAAAATTAAAAAGTGATGTGGTGGCTACAAATATTTATTTGTCATCCCTAGTAGCAGGTCCTTTCTCTCTCACACAAAAACGTAACAAGACCCAGCCAAACAACTCAGTGCCTAAAAATTAGAAAGAATATTTCTGATTAGATAGATAGAGATAACTGACCAAAAGTAAGAATGGATGCTTGAAATACTTAAATCAAGACCACTGACTTCCTAAAGAAGAAACTTAGCTCAACCGCAGCTGGATCAGGGTTAAAGTACCTTCACCACCAAGAATATCCAAAGTTCAGTCTGAAGGAGGAGGTATGATGGTAACAAAGCTCTCCTGATGAATAACAGGCACTTTTAGTGGAGCTAAAGAGTAAGACCACTGCAAATAACATCAGTATTTTACATCAGAGAAGCATACAGTAGTGCCAAAATAGTTTCATAATTTTTAGAATTTAATTATCCCAGATTTGGCTTGTGGAATGAACCCAGTAAAAACATAGAACAGCATGGATATTTTAAGGTATCATGATACAATTACAGCAAGATTGATTCTGAATGCAGATTAATCTAGAATTGTCATTGTTCCTATGGAAAAGTATGAAAGTAAATGTAACAGATTAATAAAAAAACAGAAATGTACAGAAATCATCTACAGTGTTGTAAGGTTACTGAAAACCCTCTCACATAAGTATGGTTCTCAATATGCCTTTGTAACTAATGCTGAATAAGTTTTTCTATTAACATGTGGAATAATTTCTCTATTCCCTTTTATTTCCTTCGTTGTACATTTCCTCAGGGTTTATTAATTTCCCTTATAGACATAGTCCATTGTAAATGTAACTAATATTTATAAATTAAATCAGGGTTTTTTTCTCATTGTTGCTGCAGTAAAAGAAAAATCAAGGGAAATTATGTGACAGAGATCTGAAAAGAATTATGTAGAAGGCACCAAAATATTCATATCACTAAAAACATGAGAAGACATAATATCTTAATCACACATATGCTTATTTCCTAACTATAAAAAACGAACCACCCAGTGAGAAACAGTTCAGATAACAGCCACAGAGCGAAAAATAAACTCAACTTGCACATTTATTTCCATAACTGGATTAATGAGTGCCTGATGATAATTAACAACCATGTCTTGACAGAGCTGTCAAACTGCCTTGGTTTGGTGTTTTCCAAAGAAGCCAGCGAAATGCTTTTCAATAGATGCATCTGTCCTTTGTAACTCGATTTTTAAGTTTAAGTATAATGTACCTCAGCGCCCAGTTGTGGGTGATAGCGTTCTTCTGTTGTTTGTGGGATTTTAATTGTACATTAGAGTTTCCACAGCCACGTCGAGAGCACATCCATACTTTGCTCCTGGGAGAATGCACGGTGAGGAAAAAACTTCCCAGTTCCAGATTTTGCTTTCCATTTTTCAGGTGTTTTTGGGAATCACTGCGAGCTGAACAGTTACGGATTTGAAGAGCTGTCCTACATGGAGTTCCCCAGTATGGATCCCAACAATAATTACATCTATATAAAGTTCGCCACCATAAAGAGTGACGCCTTGTTGTTGTATAACTACGACAACCAAACCGGGGAGCGGGCGGAATTCCTGGCCCTGGAAATAGCAGAAGGGAGGCTGAGGTTCTCCTACAACCTGGGCAGTGGCACGTACAAGCTCACCACGGCTAAGAAGGTGTCCGACGGACAGTTCCACACTGTCATTGCCCGCCGGGCTGGAATGGTAAGAAGCGCTAAAATGAGGATTTAAGGCAAGTTCAGCCAAATCACGTTGGCTTCCAGGAGAGCTCAGAGGAACGTAAAATTAGTGACATTGCGTTTGCTAGCAGAAACTCCAACTTTGGGAAAAACCTCCTTTGTTTCTGTCTTATTCCAGCTGACTCAAAGCCCTGTGGTGGTTTGTTTAGTATGATGATGATAAAGTATAATGAAAAAAACATGTGCAAAATGCCCCATATTCTCAATGTGAAAAATGAGAGCCGGGAATAATTAATGACATAGATGACTACGCACGGGGCTAATTAACTGGTGTAGATTACAATGATGATTATCAGGGAATGCTAATTAACCACAGCAATTGCAAAAAGCCTCAAAATAATTTTTCTCAACATTTGGAAAATAGAAGTGGACAAAATTAAGATTCCAGGGATCTCTGACCTCCTTGAGCTAATTCAGAGATTTTGCCAGTCTCATCAGACTGGGAGCCTGGTTTTCCTCTGTAGCATACGTGTAGAGTTAAAAGGTGCTACCTTAAGAGAATTTTTCGAGGGAAAGGAGGGAAGTTACTTCTCTCTTTGCTCCCCAGAATGCATCTGAGGTGAGGAACTCTGCCAGAAACTTGGACAACTGATAGCCATATGCCTGGCACTCTGACCCCTCTCCTGCCTTCATTTTTTTGTCCAGTAAATGTTTTTTATTCCTCTTCCCTCATTTTTAAATAATATTTCCAAAGCAGAACATAAACCAAATGCTCTTTGAATCCAAGCCAAGTTTTTTGGCTCCACAGTGTTTGAGTTAGAAGTGAAACCAAATCTATTTGCCATCCATAATCAAGAACTATTGCCCAACAGTTCCCTTCTCAGGCAGAAATGGCCAGCATACGTGGAATTCCATATCCTTCCCATGTTTGAAATTAAAGTCATAGAACAGTAGTATATGGTGGGGTTCCCCATTTTGGTTTGTATATCTCAAGCTAGAAGTTATGAAGGGAATAAAAGCAATAAACTCTTCTACCCTGTGTGGCTCCCCCCTAGTCCTTGCAGAGTCTTGAGCCTGAAACTCCATTTCAGTTCATTGTGCAAGATCTGATATCTCCATTTATTCTGGGTGTTGGTCTCTTCTCCCAAGTAACAAGCAATAGAACAAGAGGAAATGGCCTCAAGTTGCAGCAGGAGAGGTTTAGATTGAATATCAGGAAAGAGTTCTTCCCCAAAAGAGTTGTCAATACCTGGAACAGGCTGCCCAGGGAAGGGATTGAGTCACCATGCCTGTAGGTATTAAAAAGATGTGATGTGGCACCTGGGGACTTGGTTTAGTGGTGGCCTTAATAGTTCTTGAGAGTGGTTGGATTCCTAGAGATCTTTTCCAGCATAAAGGATCCTATGGTTCTGTGAAACCCAGTCTTCAGCTGGATTTGCAAATCCAATTTGTGTGTGTTTGTAGGACTTATATATCCAAATAAGATGAAGGATAATTGTGATGTTGAGCAATGACTTTGGTTTAACGTGCTTTGATATCAGATATCAATTTGCATCTTGCAAATTTAAGAATTTACATCACAGCTTCCTAATGGTAAAGCCCAAAGGTGCACTTTAATCTTGAGATGCACCAGGTTCCCATTTTAGTAACTAAAGCAGAATATTACTTCTATAAATAAGATGTAAATGGCTGAGTATAGGGACACACAGTAAAAGCTGCAACAAATAAATGAAGTACACTGAAGAAAAAAAACAGAGAAAGAAAATGTTTTACTTGTCAGTGTGCCAGAGGACTATAGAAGAAGAGAGAACAGAAAAAGGGCTATTTATAGCAAATTTCAGCTATGAATGCTTCTTGCTGAAAGCAAACATTTAAGACAACCTATACCTTTGTGTGATTTTTTTTTGTTGTTTTTAATGTTTAATCCTTTTCAGTAATATCAGCTGTTTACAAACAGTATGTGAAGAGAATCGCCTTTGTCTTAGATATTTCTGCTGCAGAAAAAATGTCTCCCAGGTGTCCCAAAACTGTATAAAATAGGCCCACTTGAGGATTCCAAATCTGTCATTTCCTACAGCACCGTGGGATTTTATTGGAAACTGGTAAAATCATTAAGTTGTCAGTCTTGAGCTATTGCAGAGTGACAGGATAGAAAGGCTCATAATGTGGCAAGGTAACTGTAGAGTAATGCTTAAGTAACAAGCAGGAACATTTGACTAACATTAGAAAATAAAATGTATGAACTCTGGTCCAAGTAAAATATATTCTCAAATATCCAGCCCTTCAGCTGGGGTTGGAGCTTGGCTTGCAGAGCACATAGCGATGTAAGTTAGGGAGATTATGCTGATTGAGCTAAGAACAAAAAACTCATTTCAGTTTTTGTTGTTGATGTTCTGAAGGAAAATATGTATGCATATGGTGGCATACAGAGCAGCCAGCTTATTATTCTTTCTCTGAATTGTTTCATTTACACAGGGCTATAATCTGCTCTGGAACTGCAGACTGACATTTCTTGGGAGAAGCACTTTGCTCATTTGTACGGAAAGAAATTCAAGATAAACTTCCATTAAAAATAGCGAATTGAACAATTTAATCGTTCTGTAGGGCATGATCTAGGGCGAAGAGCTCTGAATTTATTTGGTCATTGCAGTGCGTCAGCTTGCAGCATGTATTTGGAACTAGCACGGGCAATCTGTGGGGATTTCAACAGGCTGTTGTTAGCAAACTTATTTGCAGGCAGTAGAAAAACACTCTGCAGAGTAATGATGTACTGATAGCCGGTGCTGCTTGCTCAGCTCCCAGAGAGTAATCTAAATCAAAATATAAACCCAGGCATTTTTAAAGGTGGCGTTTGATTTAAATTTGCTGTAAAACTGTACCACACATCTAGCTGAAACATGAGGAGATGTACAATGTGGAGATTATGTTTATTTTTCTGAAAATTTGTTTTAGGGAATAGCTAACCTTCAGGGTTGGTTGAGGGTTTTTTTTTTTCAGTGCATCTGTTATTAATAAATCACTGTGAGGACAATTCTTTGCTAAATAAGGAATAAAATTAAAACTCCTTTTTAAATCAGCAGGGGTTATTTCATTATTTTACTGACAGCTTTGGTTAGACTTTTATAGATTACAAATAGAAGTGCCATGAGTAGCTTTAGTGTAAATAGGTTGGATGGGTAGTCACAGAATCACAGAATGGTTTGAGTTGGAAGGAACCTTAAAGATCATCTGTTTCCAACCCCCCTGTCATGGGCATGGACACCTTCCACTAGACCAGGCTGAGGCAACCTCATTGTCTGGGGCTTGATGGCTTGGGGATAAAAATAATAATAGCAATAATAATAATAAAGAGTAGGACTACTGTAAGTACTGATAATGCTTGGTACTACTCTAAACATCGGCTCAGTCCCACTCTAGGTGTCCAGATGCTTCTCCATTACCAAAGTTGAGATCCATCATGACCTCTTAGTCAAGAGGTTACCTTAAGCAGCTTTGTTTGGGTACTTTTGGAGTTTTATTGAGTGGTTGGTTATTTTTAGCTAGTAATCTCAGTGTTTCTACTCCCAGGGTTATTGTTTTTAATTGGTAATCTCAATGTTTGTACTCCTAGCTTTTGTAGCATGCTTTTCATCAAGTTCAATATGTTTAATGTCATGGTCAGGCCCCTGAAGGAACGCCCTTGGTGATTGGAGGGAGCAGCTTTTTGCTCAGGTTATCTGAACCATATCAGTAGTAGGATACGGTACAAGCCAAAATAACTGCAGTTTCAAGGAGTAAAGCAAAAAAAAAAAAAAAGAAAGAAACCCTACCCAAATCTGAAAAACTGAATCTTGGTGTTTAACTGCTTCTCTGTATGAAGCAGACTATTGGGTCCCTCTCTGGTCGTATCCACACCTTGGTGGTGTCCACGCTGTGCTGGCAGAGTATAGAGTTGAGCAGTGGCTCTGAAGCACCCTGCAATCCCAACTGACATGATAATGTACAAGTGCTCCCTTCTAGCCAAGTCCTTGATATAATACACTTAAGCATAAATAGTTAATGCGGCTGGGGACTAAAGCCTTGTAATATTCAGCATATTCGTGTGCGTGCCTTTTGCAGGCGGCATCCCTGACGGTGGATTCCTGCTCTGAGGACCAGGAGCCAGGCTACTGCACTGTTAGCAATGTTGCTGTTTCGACTGACTGGTAAATATTTCTTCATTTTGTGGGGTTAGTTTGTGGTTTGGGTAGGATTTTTTTTGGAGTAAAATTAAAAAGAAATCTTCCTGTAAAGCCAGAGAAAGTTGGAGTAATGATAAGGCTCCCAAGTCATTGTCTTCCATCTTTGCAGAAGCAAACTGGATTTTCTACATGTGCTGCTACTTGCTAGTTCAGGCTACATTTCTGCATGGAGCTGGATCATAACAGGGGGTTTGCTCAGAAATCCCCAGTTCCTGACGCCATCTCTGTCCCGAAGCTCTGGTGGCAGTCAGGAGATGCATGGCCATGAGCAGTCTGCACTGTGGTGTAAATGAGGATAAGTTCTATTGCCTAATGACTTGGGGTCATGTATTTATTTAAACTGCACCTCTCATTTCTCATAAAGACGTAGGAAATAAAATCACCTGATTACTGCTGTCTTTAAAAAAATATTAACAGTAATTTGACATTGTTTTCGGGTGTTTTCTGTTACAGTCTTGAGTTCATAAACAGTGTCCAGTAAAGCAAGCAAACTTTATTTCTGGTGTTTACTTTAACTAACTCAGTAGCCTTTGGGTCACATCTTTGGAGATAGCAGTAACTTTAAGCCCAATCACTTTGGCTAATTTCTTACTATAATCACAGTCATGTTTCCTGCCTCACAGGGTTTCCCTGATAGCAGAGGTGTTACATCTTTGTAAAAAAAATGAGGAATTTTAGCTGCAGGCTTGTAGCTGATGGTTGCAGTTCCTGTGCTGTCACCGCTATCCTAATGTCTGGTACTGATTAGTTATTTTTCTCTTTTACAGGACTCTCGATGTACAGCCGAATCGAGTTACTGTTGGTGGCATCAGGTCCATAGAGCCCATCCTTCAGAGGAGAGGACAGGTGGAAAGCCATGATTTTGTGGGCTGCATAATGGAGTTTGCAGTCAACGGACGTCCCCTGGAGCCCAGCCAGGCTTTGGCAGCTCAAGGAATCTTAGATCAGTACGTCTGCTATATATGGGATCAAATGGACCCTGTCTGCAATAAAGGAAGCTGTCATGAATGCTATTCCATTCAGACACTAACAGATATTTCACGTCAGAAAAAAACTACTGTAGAACCTACTGTAAAATGTGAAAAATGTAGGAAGAAAGTGAATTTGGATGAAAGGCTCACTAAAGATTACAGTGTCTTCAAAAAAAGCAGCATCACTACATTTCTATTGTCAATGATTATTCAAGTTGCTTTGCAGGCTGAAATTGAGTAGCCTCTGTTCTTGGATTTCTTTATAAGTTCCACCTGGGTTTGGCTATACTCATACTGTTTGCTAACCCTCTACTGCCTTTTATTTCCTCTTAATCCACCATGTCTGTTCTCTCACTTTGCCTCTCAAGTATCACTGAATTTCCCTCATATCCTCTGAGTGGTCTTTCAGAAATGATGAACTATCTGATTCTATTGTTTTTTTTCTATTTCAGTATTTGAAGTCACAGTTGTAGCAATAATGTCAGTCTTCCATCCAGATTTCCTCATTCACATTTCCTCTCTCAATCCCCATGTTTGCGCTGGTCATTGTAATACAAAGGCTCTGGCAGTCTGCAGCATAAAAAATGCCTAAAAAAGTTTCTTCTCTCTTGCATCACAGATAATAGGAGTTTGGCTGTCTGAATTCCCTCTTCTTTTGTGTCCTAGGGTGACTTTAAAATGCTGCAAGACATTTTGTAAGACTGTTATAACTTGATGCTGAAAATTGAGATCTGCTTAGAAACATGAGCTGTCTGCAGAGATTCTTAGAATCACAGAATGGTTTGGGTTAGAAGGGACCTTAAAGATCACCCAGTTCCAACCCCCCTGCCATGGGCAGGGACACCTTTCACTAGACCAGGTTGCTCAGTGCCCCATCCAGCCTGGCCTTGAACACTTCCAGGGATGGGTAGAAGAGCCATTTTTGCATCTCTGAGGGGGAGAAAGGGAGTACCATTTAAACACTTCCCAGCACATCTGCTCTGCTTATTTGTGTGCACACCCTTCAGCACCTACTTTTCCTACTTCTTTCAGGTGTCCCAGGCTGGAAGGCGCCTGCACAACCAGCCCCTGCCAACATGGTGGCACCTGTGTCGATCACTGGTCGTGGCAGCAGTGTCACTGCAAGGATGGACTGACGGGAAAGCACTGTGAAAAATGTGAGGAGGAGGTTTCACTGTCTTTAACATACACCCAACTATGGCTCAACCAAAGGCCACTGAGAGCTTCTTTTCAGGGCCGCGGGATAATGAATTTTATAAAATAATGAAAACAAAGCAGCATGTTGCCTCTTAAGAAGTTTAGAAGTCCACAATGGACTGTTGTTCTTTCATGAGCTAAAAATGGCAACAACTTAAGTACATAATGTTTTTTGGTCTGTATATCACATTTCAGGTAACTTGCACTCATTTAAAGTCCTGCTTCCCAATAACATATAATCCGTAACTAAAATAAAGGTATCCCATAGGAGGGATTTGTCTGCTATGGGGAGGTAAGAGGGTAAGCGAAAACCCCTTCACGTAAACATTGAGTTCATGTGCTTATGGCTTCTCCAAACTAAAGTCCTTTTCATCAAATTGACTGTGGATTATATGCAAGAAAATATTGTAAATGTAAATGAAAACAAGGCATTTACGCTCGGAGGTGATTAACTCTCATAGGAGTAGCCCTGTAAATCAATACAGGATTGTCCAGGAGAGCAAAGTGATTTATTTCCGTGTAGTTGTGGTATAATGACTGGGCTTTGTTTTTTTACATGTCCCATTATTGTTTAGCTGATTTATATGCTTTTATTGCGCTGGTTTACAAAAGAATTTAGCCATAATTTTAACAGCATTGGGTAGTCAATGCTCTGCCTTTTTTATTCACTTTTTTTTTATGCCATAGCAAATAGAAAGTCATTATCTCTGCCCTGAAGAGCTTAGAGTTCAATATATCATGAAACCCTGCTTGCAGTAATGGAAACAGTAACATCCCTGGGAAGGAATTACAGTTCTGAGAGCCAAATTTTTTTCCCTACTCCCTCACTTGTTCCCTGGTGAGTTTTAATTTACTATTGACTGATAGCAGCAGTAAATTACTCGCACACTCCCACTCTCAAACACACATTCTGGTGGAAGCCAAAGAATAGAGGGGCTGCAATTGCCGTTCACTCCTGCTCCCCCTCCCTTGACCTGCTCTGAACTTGATCTCTGCTCCGAGGGGAAGCGGTCGCGATTAGGCAGACGATGGCTGGAGCTGTAACGAGCCGCGTGCTCAATGCTTCCCTGTCCTTGTCCCAGATATTACTGCTGACACGGCCTTGTCGCTGGAAGGCAAGGGGCGGCTCGACTACCACATGAGCCCCAACAAGAAGCGGGACTACCTGATGAGGCTCGGGGCTCGGGGCGCTGGCGTGGGGCCGCCGGGCGTGGAGCGCTTGGAAGTGAAGTTCAGGACAAGGAGCGAGAACGGAGTTTTACTCCACGTCCAAGAAAGCAGCAACTTCACTACTGTGAAGGTAAGATTACAGCTAATGCCGAGTTTGATTTGGTTGGACTGCCTCATGTGCAGTGATCAAAACCCCTTTTTTCCATTACACTTTCTGTTTCCTTTATAAAATATTAGGTCTTTAACTGAGCCTAGGCACTGCTCCAGTATCATTCATCTTCTCAACAATTCTCTTCCTATTTGCCAAGGTATGAGAAGATCTTGATGGTTTTGTATCTAATCAGTTTTGTCTAGACTCCAAATAGTGACTGTTTTTAGGGCGGCGAGAACGGTGCTCATTGCCATGGTTATTATCATCATTACACTTTACAGAACAAATCATTTTGTTATTGGCCTTTTATCTTCTGATTTTTTGAGCCTTGAACCCAGATCCTCCTTAAGCTAGCAAACAATTGCCAAAAAGTTTTCATTAATTCCTACCAACATGGCTCAAGCTTATCAAACTAGGAAGTGAGAGAGAACTCGAATTTGTGAGGTTACTCACAGACCAATATCAATATCAGATTATTTTGGCATACACAGCTGAATTAATGCTTCAAATGCCACACTGTTTTGGGTTTTTTTGGCTGGTTTTTTTTTTTCTCAAAGAGTTTATTGCTGCAGAAGTTACCTTTCTCAAGAGAAAGCGATGGTTTGGTTCCTGGTGATGAATCAGTCCATTTACTCATAACTCTAAATGAGTACAGCAGTGATGTTGGCAAGCCCCTTTATTGGGTTGGTGTAAGCTCCAAGTTTCCTTGACTGCTGCAAGGCTTTCCAAGTTTTTCTTCCCTGACTTTTAGAGAAATTCATACAGAAATTCACACTTTCTAAGCTTCAGCCCCATGGATATTCTTCACCTGCATGGTCAGAGTTACGAAGCTTTCCTGACACACCGGCTGCATTTAAGAAGCAAGTCTGCACTACTTCCCTGGCATATGCTTTCACCACATCGTTTCATAGGAAGTTTCTTCCTCGCTTATTTTAGCAGATAAGATCTCATTATTTTGATTTCTGGAGAGAAAAAACCTTTTTCTGCCCCCTAGCAGAATTTGCTAGGTGAGCTCTCCAAGCATTATTGAAAAAAACAAAAAAAGAGAGAGTTGCCTTTCCTGGCTAAAAGCACTGGTGCTGTGTTTATGCAAACACTCTTGTTATTGTTAATATTGGCAAAGTTATACAAGCAAGCAGAGGGTGTCAAGTCCCAGCCCCAGCTGTGCAAGGGCAGAGAGCAGAGGTTTGCCTAGTATCAGATGCAGAGGTTTGAGGAAAGGGAGCCATGCCGGTTGTTGCCAAGCAGTTCCCAGGTGATGCTGGTTAGTAAAACTGTAGTAATTTAACTGTAGCCAGTTCAGTATGGCTTCTGCACTGCTTCTCATTCCCACAGTGGGTATCACGATGAGCATTCCCCTCAGTGGTGGCCCAAGATGCCAGTGAAGCCAACCCAGCAAAGATCTCCATGGCATCTCCATCTACTCCTGGTGCAGAAGTTGGGCTTTAGGGCCCTGTCTTTACAATTCTTGTCAGTATTCAAAACAGGCAATTTTATAACTCGATTTCTGGGTCTTTTGATATGCTTGTTATCCAAAGTATTAGCATTCGGAGAAGACCCGCCATGTGTTTTTAATATTAAACCATGCTAGGGAAAAGCTATGAATCCTGTGGCTACTTCTATGCCTTCACATTTTACCTCTTGTAGCTAATTGGTTTTGGTGTAGTTGGGATTGGGGTAAAACTAGAGAAGTGGTAATAAATCTGACCCACTGAGATTGTGAGCAGTTGAGTCACTAAATGATGGATGTAAACTCCCCCCAAAGAACCCGAGAGGGGACTCTATGATATAAAGGGATCCTTAATCCAGGAAAGATACAAACTTTTGCAGATTACTTTAAATAATTGTCAAATTTAGATGGAAAATGCTTCCTCCAAAATCCACAACAAGGAAGAGAGTTGGGGATTCCTTATTACTAAGGCTCTTTGTTGCAGCTTATTATCCTACAAATACACATTGCAAGTAATTCTATTAGAAGTAATGGGATGAATACAGCAGGTTAAAGGTGAAATTGCCTGTCTTGTCTTGCTTTACCTGGAAATCTCGTGTGCAATCAGATTAAATTAGCATAAATGGAGCTCCAAGATCTCTGAATTGTACAGGTAGAGGATGTGGATTGCATGTCACCTACATGAGCTAACATAGTCTTGTGGGAGGGTGGTGAGGCTCTGGCAGAGGTTACCCAGAGAAGCTGTGGATGCCCCATCCCTGGAAGTGTTCAAGGCCAGGTTGGATGGAGCTTTGAGTAACCTGGTCTGGTGAAAGGTGTCCCTGCCCATGGCAAAGAGGTTGGAACTGGATGATCTTTAAGGTCCCTTCCAACCCAAACCATTCCGTGGTTCTATGCACATATCAAGTTGTAGGAATTAATCAGAACATAACCCTTTCAATTGACATCCCATTCAATGAGCTATAAATCTGTAAAGGCTAGTGCTCAGTTTTAAGACAAATAAAAACCAATTTGTTCAGCAAATGAGCCTTGGAAAATTAGTAAAGTTAAATCAGCTCTGTAGTTAGGAATATGATTGCTTTAGTGTTTCATTCTTTTCATTATATTCTACTTGTCAGTTGCTCAGCCATTTAAATAAAACCCAGGAATTTGTGTTACTCAATACTGTCAGCATCAGCCTTTGTTTCCAATTTAGAAACATGTTCTGCTTCAAGGCACCAAGACGAACATTCCTTATCTTTTCCTGGTTGAAGCAGTCATGGACCAGTCTTGTCTCTGGAAATTTTCTTTTCCAAATGCCTCCAGTATATTATTTGTGAGTCTGTTAGCATTAGTTACTTGCAATTTTAAAGAAACAGAAATAGGGTTAAAGAATCATAAATCAATATGGAAAATATCAGTTGCTGACAGGTAAATAATTCTACAGGTGTTTTCTAAGGTGGAATTAAAATTTTCAGTTCTGTGTTCAGTCTTCCCTTAAGCTTGGAGGGTATGGTCTGATGTGGTGTATTTCTTTCTGTTTACATCAAGACTGAAATGCAAGGCAGTATTTTTATGGAGCATAAAAAATAGAATAAGACATAACAAACCAATTACAGGTTGCAGACATAAATATATGTATATATTAGTCTCAGGCAATCTTTCTATAAGTGATTGTGGGAAATGGTGTTTAATATGTTTTAATAGTCTGTGTGGCTGCATTTGTAAATGTGGGATTTTCCTTGGGCTGTGTGATAGTTTAGACACATGCCACTTGTGTTTTACCAGTAACAAAAGCATCTTGTCTCTGAGGCAAGCTTTATCAAAAAATACATTTTCAAATAGTCCAAATTACTGCCTTCATAAATGAAGTGGATGCACATATTAACCGTTGTATCCTCCATCCAAATGGAATACGTGCTAGATGCATTCATGCAGGCTGCTGCCAAGACATGAGCATGGTCTTACAGCCCTATTAAAGCTGGAGTGTCTGAACAAAGTCCTCAGCTTGCATCACTGGAGAAGCAAATCCAGAACATTTAACAGTTTCTGGAAATGAGAGCAGCATTCTTGTAGCCAGTGTGTCACCTCATAGTTCTTCCCAGGTGAACGTTATTTTTCCTGGAACAAAGGATGCAAGGCTTTGAGAGCTTTCAGCAAACCTAGGGCTTTGACCTCTCCTGGACTCTGCCCATGCACGTCCCGCACGCTCCGGGTATGGATCTCGGACTGACCGAGCCGCAGTGGGGAACACGGGACGGAGAGCAGTTGTTCTATTTAATGTGTGTGATCAAACACGCAGAGCACGGAAGGAAACTCGCAGCAAGTTTCAGAGCCATCCTACGTGAGCTTACACTAGTCTGTACAGCCTTAGGAGTCAGCCAACATACCTGAATTTATGCAATATTTGAGAAACTGGCAGGGTTGGATGTTGGGGATGCTTTTTAAGCTCCTACGTCTTAAATGCAGAATTTGCACTGATCTCATTTTGGGATCATGATAAGAGGTTTGAAATCCCTCATCTCGTGATTTAGTAGAATTGTGAGGCGTCATTCTTAAGAGAAAAAGCCAAAATATTCTTCCTTTTTTCCCTAGCAGTTCACAAGTTTTAAAGCAGTTTGCTCAAGAGACACTGTTTGAAAATTCTCACAAAATCATGCACTTTGCAACTCTTCAGAAAGTTTTCTGAAATACAGCTGGTTTTCTGCAAAACACAAATTAGCAGAAAAAGCAGATAAAAAATGGGACTCTTGCTCAAGCCCTGCCATGCCTTATGCATTCCTACTGTGTCGTAATAAAAACTGGATGCAATTTTCTTGGGCAAGGACAACATCTGTTCACTCTGCAAAGTATTTTCCACACTTGCATTGAAGAAGGAGAAAGAATTATTCTATTTCTGGTTAAAATGGGTTGTCATGTGCATGTCTGTAGCTGGCTTCTCAGTATGATTAGCCAGGGATTGAGTGGGCGGCAGCTCTAACATGCAGATTTTCTGCCAAAGTTTCTGCAATGCGATGTGTTTCATTCTGGCCAAATTTTTAGTATTAGACAATTAAATCATCTTTAGTACAAAAACAATTATTTGGGGAAAAATACACCCACCCCGGCTTTCTATTACACCAAGGCCACGTTACTGTAGCTGTCTTATTTAGTTACATATGTATAGGAGTTGTTGTGTGATATAATTTTAAAATTGCACATCATGTTCTTCTGATCAGATAAAAGGTGGGAAGGTGCACTACATATCCGATGCTGGAGTCGCTGGGAAAGTGGAAAGGAACATCCCTGAGGTGTATGCTGCAGATGGCCAGTGGCACTCGGTCCTCCTGGAGAAGAACGGCTCTGCCACCGTCCTGTCGGTGGACGGGACTCACAGCCGGGACATTCTCCACGCCACCCAAGACTTCGGTGGGCTGAACGTCCTCACCATTTCTCTGGGAGGAATTCCATCCAGCCAACCTTTCAAGAGCTCAGTTGCAGGTAATTTTTTTTTTTTTTTTTTTTAATAGAGTGCACATAAGCACATTTGAACAGACAGAGAGTCTCTGTTTGCTTTAAGGTTGCCCAAAGTACTGTAATTCATTATCATTAATTAGTGTACATCCATTCTTTGCCAGAAAAAATGCAAATTGAATGACTAAGGTTTACAGACCTTGTTCCTTTAGTACACACTGCAGGCTTCTTGTTTCCAAAAGTAGGGACTCCATCTGCAGGGCTTTTTTGAGACGGGGGGATGCTTGTCTGTACATCGGTTGCTATAATTTTGTTATCCTAATGGAGAAGAAAGGATCTGTTCTTTACCTGAGTCAGAATCTGGAAAATCAAGGCAAATCTTTCATTTGGGCAAAAATGCTAAAAAAAAACTTTTCAGGGATTTGGTAAGTACTGCAGGATTTAGCCTGTTATTAATATGATTAAAATATTTTCTGTAACTCCAACTTCTTCCTGCTTTATCCTGCTGTCAAATGAAGAATAGGATTTATTTCTGAGCAAGGACAATAAGGAACCACCCTCTGACTGATGTCTAGCTGTTAAGAAGTAAATCAGTCTCCCGTAAGAGTTAAAGTAACTGTCTCAAACCCTGGCAAAAGAAGTAGATAACACATATTTGATACCATTTCCCAAGTGCTAAGTAAAGATGGAAGTGATTTTTAGCTGCAAAACGTGAGATACTCCAGACAATACAGATGTATTTTTCACATATTTTTATACTGAAAAATCTTCCTGGCTGCATGAATTGTGACCAGATAAAGTATTTTTGAGTGGAGCAAATTCACACTTTACACTTGTGTATTGTGAATATGTATGAAATGTGGTACGAAATCATGTGGATGCTGTGCTGACCTTTATCCTTTTTACATGTATGTTTTATGAGCAGCGTGTGCATGGAAAAAGCAGAGGCTTGTAGGAAAGCTGGAACAAGGAAAATTGAGGACACTAACCTCTCACCACTGCCCAATGCTGTGGCAGACAAATTAGGAATGTCTGGCTTCCATTAAGCACGCACAGTCCAAAATCCCTTCTTCATATGATTTGATTTTATTTTAATATTGGATTACATTGTGTACGACATACCAAGGATTTACAAGGCGCTGGTATAAAACTCTGCATGAACTCAGAGTCAAAAATATCTGCAGCACTGTTAAAGGCAGACAACACACGAGGGTGACAGGGCTGTGAAGCTGGTGTGTCCAATAAAATTTGCAAATCCAGGTAGATGTGACAAATTCCCCATTGCTGTTTATGCCATCACATCACTACTGCAAGGAACCACCACGCATGCAGCAAGGTGATCATTGCTTTTTCCTGGGCTCCCACCTGAACCTAAATCTTCAACCCTGAGGATGACAAACCTTTAATACCATCTTATACAATTCAAGTGCATTTGCTGTTTCATGTCAGAGTGGTATCCATCTCTGTGTACCACTTTGCCACAGCTCCAAGCAGAGATCACCGTAAGGTTGCACTACCTCAAAACTCTTCCAGAAAGGATTTAGTCTGGGGAATACTGAGAATTATTAGGCTGGCAAAAGACTGGATTTTCCTGTGACCTCACTCAACCACTGCACAGAGCCTGGGGATAATTCCATCTCCCTGGGCTCTCACTAAAGCACTAAAACGTGTTGTAGGGTAGCACTGCAACCAAGGTATGAGAAGTTTGGGAAAAGGCCACTCAAGATTCAGAGACATAAAAGCATTGCCATGACTTTAGGAGATGGTAAGACAGGAGGAGACCTAGCAGAAGCACGACAGGCAAACTCAAGTAAAGTTTGGTGCTACCACAGCCAAGCCAGCTGGTTTTTCTGTGGGAATGATAAGAAGTTTTAGAAGTTTTAGAAATATGGGAAAATCAGGAGACAAAAGCATCTCAGTATATTCAATGAAGTCGTTAGAAGGCATATTTATTCAAATTCAATTTAAAGACATTAAGTACCATTAGAATAGATGTTTCCCTATGGTAACCATATAATTCTTGGCTTATTTAGTGAACAGTGGAGCCTGTACTGCACTGTTTACGGTGCATACTCAGCCTTCAGCTCCCAACATGACTGTCCCTTTTTCTCCCAGGCTTCGACGGCTGCATTTCCTACATCAAGTACGGCGGGGAGAGCCTTCCCTTCGCCGGCAAGCACAGCCTCGCCACGCTCTCCAAGACGGACCCGTCGGTGAAGATCGGCTGCCGCGGCCCCAACGTGTGCGCCAGCAGTCCGTGCTGGGGCGAGCTGATGTGCATCAACCGCTGGTTCGCCTACCAGTGCGTGCCGCCGGGCGCCTGCGCCTCCAGCCCCTGCCACAACGGCGGCAGCTGCGAGCCCGGGCCCCACGCCGGCTTCACCTGCAGCTGCCCCGAGGCCTACGCGGGACGGACGTGCGAGACCGTGGTGGCCTGCCTGGGGGTCCTGTGTGCCCCTGGCCACGAGTGTAGGGCGGGCATCAACGGTGGCCACGTGTGTCTCCCGTCCCCGCACCCCACCGAGCTGGCCCTGCCGCTCTGGGCCGTGCCGGCCATCGTGGGCAGCTGCGCCACGGTCCTGGCGCTGCTGGTCCTCAGCCTCATCCTCTGCAACCAGTGCCGAGGGAAGAAGTCAAAGGGGCCGAAAGAGGAGAAGAAAACGAAGCAGAAGAAGAAAAAAGGGAGCGAGAATGTGGCGTTTGATGACCCTGACAACATCCCGCCCTACGGTGATGACATGACTGTCAGGAAGCAGCCCGAAGGGAACCCAAAACCTGACATCATCGAAAGGGAAAACCCTTACCTCATCTACGACGAGACGGACATCCCGCACGCCACGGAGACGATCCCCAGCGCCCCGCTGGCATCGCCCGAGCCCGAGATCGAGCACTACGACATCGACAACGCCAGCAGCATCGCCCCCTCTGATGCCGACATCATTCAGCACTACAAGCAGTTCCGGAGCCACACTCCCAAGTTCTCCATCCAGAGGCACAGCCCGCTGGGCTTCGCACGGCAGTCCCCCATGCCCCTGGGCGCCAGCAGCCTGACCTACCAGCCCGCCTACGGACAGGGCTTGAGGACAACGTCCCTGAGCCACTCGGCGTGCCCCACTCCCAACCCCCTGTCTCGGCACAGCCCCGCACCCTTCTCCAAATCCTCGACGTTCTACAGGCACAGCCCGGCCAGGGAGCTGCACCTCGCCATCAGGGAAGGGAGCCCGCTGGAGATGCACGGCGATGTCTGCCAGCCCGGCATCTTTAACTACGCCACAAGGCTGGGGAGGAGAAGCAAGAGCCCACAGACCATGGCGAGCCACAGCTCCCGCCCGGGAAGCCGCCTGAAGCAGCCCATCGGGCAGATCCCGCTGGAGACGTCTCCTCCGGTGGGGCTGTCCATCGAAGAGGTGGAGAGACTGAACACCCCTCGCCCCAGGAACCCCAGCATCTGCAGCGCAGACCACGGCCGCTCCTCTTCGGAGGAGGACTGCAGGAGGCCTCTGTCCCGGACGAGGAACCCGGCCGACGGCATTCCTGCGCCCGAGTCCTCCTCCGACAGCGACTCGCACGAGTCCTTCACCTGCTCCGAGATGGAGTATGACCGGGACAAGCCCGTGGCGTACACCTCCAGGATGCCCAAGTTATCCCAGGTCAACGAGTCCGACGCGGATGACGAGGACAACTACGGCTCCAGGCTGAAGCCCCGGCGGTACCCGGGGCGCCGCGGTGAGGGCGGGCCCGTGGGGGCACAGGCAGCCGGCACCGGGGCTGGGGAGAGCTCCCTGCCCGGGAAGCTGGGCCAGCAAGCGGGAAGCTTCAACTGGGACAACCTCTTGAACTGGGGCCCGGGCTTTGGGCATTATGTGGATGTTTTCAAAGATTTGGCATTGCTTCCTGAAAAAACAGCAGCAGCAGCAGCAGCAGCAGCAGTGAGTGAAGACAGCAAAGGTGGTACAGCGAAGCCTGTTTCCAAGGAGGGGGAGGCAGAACAGTATGTATAGGCTTTGTCTCCTGGTATTGCCACAGTGCAAAGCCACGGGGACTGCTCAAACCATTATATGGTTGTAGAAAAGCCAAGGTCAGCATCTGAACCCCAGGCCAGTCTGGTTGGAGGACACTTTAAAAATAATAACCATTATGCTGCTGAAAGAGACTTAAGACATTTTTAATTTAATTATGCTTGGATGGATTTATTTCTCCTGCATGCATTGTATTTGCAAACCAGATATTCGGCATGCAGCCTTTGGAAGGGGTTTTCCTATTTACCGTTGTTTGGTTCGTGATTCTTAAATTAATAATGCTTTGTTCTGAAAATGAACTAATTTTTTGTTTCCATTGTGAAGGATGTGCATATTGTCTCCAGCTACTAACATGTTTTACGATGCAAGAGTACTGAGGATTTCATTTTCCTTAGGCAGCGCGTGGAAGTAAGACGGTGAATGAAGGAATTACAGTAGTGAGGCGTCTCAGAAAATGTAGTTACCATATCCTGCAGTTGCTCACATGTGACTTTATGGATGAAATCAGCTTGAATAATTGCTGGCAACAGTGCTTGCTGTAAGTCTTATTCCATACAAGAGGTGCTAGAAGCAGCTCAAGCCAGTCAGCACTTTAGGAGTTTTGTTTTTCTTTTCAGTTTGTTTATTTGTTCGTTTCAGGTTTCTTTCTCTCTTTTTTTTTTTTTTTTGTTTGTTTGTTTGGTTTGGTTTTTTTGACAAAGTTGTGTGAGAGCTTCTGAATCTCTTTGAAATGTTTTTGGGGATGCTTACTTAATCCTGGTCCCTTCCTGCCCCGCCCTCAGTGATTCCTGATGGTCATTTGTCAGCCCAGGCCAGCCCCCTGGCTCTCAGCAGCAGGAGCGAGGGACAGACCTGTCCATTCCCACATCTCTTGGCCTCTCAGCTTGGCTGTGCTGCTGCTGCAGCCTGTGCTTCTCCCCTGATTCCATTTTCCCATCTGTACTGTGGAAAGGTAGGAAAAACACTTAGTTCCCTGCCTCGCAGGGGTGCTGTGAGGGCTAATTAGTTAACTCATCTGAAGTGCTTCGACATTATAAAGCACTATAATAAGTATTATCATAATTATAATTAAAGCACTGCCTAGCCTCTGTGACCTTGGAGTGGCATTTTCCGCATTCTATGATTTTCTATGACGGAAACTTCAAAGAATTATTTATTGTATAGAAAATTACTGCACTCTAGCATTTCGGAGCGGATATGAGGGAAAACTACTTGTAGATTCATTCATGTAGCTTACCAGTTGCCCCCAGTTCCCTAAAGTTGTAGGTAAAATAGAACCTCACAAAGCCCTTACATCTTCATGCAGATCTGATGAACCTATTGTACTGTGTAAAAACTTCATTTTTTTTTTTTTTTTTTACCTAAGCTGTGTTTTTATATCAATATTTTCCTACGCTGAATAGTTTTCTTACTTTCAGGGAAGGTAAGAAAAATACTTTTTTTACATTTGTTACTTATGTAACATCCATATTTTTCACATTTTGATAAAATTGTAACATACTGTATGCTTTCTATCTGTAAATGCCAATAATAGAATTAAAATATTTATTTAAAACCTTTAGTGTGTGTTATTGGAAATCTTTTGTCTTTTCTCTCTGATTTCCACTCCTTGATCTTCACTTTTGGGGTTTAAGCAGTAAGGTTTTTAAGCTATATAAACTTTTTAATCAGAAAACAGGCTTTAAGAAGCAAGTACCTATCTAAGGAAGATGGAGAAGAGTATCATGAGGTTGTTGAGCCTAAAATAATGTCCAAAAGTACCAAATCTACTTTCATATTTCTAATACAATAATAAAAACTGTATTTTAGCCCATAGGCTTTTATTAGCAGCAACTGGTTTCACATTTGTTAACCGCGATTTCCACCTCTGCTCCAAGCTGGAGCTTTCCAGTACACAGACAGTGAGGACTGTGAGAACAAGAGCTTTCTGTCATAAAGCAGCAGTTGAACAATAAATAACTGCATTCCTTTATACTTACAAAGGGATAAATCGGACTTGGACAACTTCTTGGAGAACGCAGAGAGTGAAAAAGTTAGGGCTGCAGGCAAGAGGTGAGTTCTGAGGTTACACTTTGAATTAGTGGTAAGTGTAAAGAACTTAGAAAAAGGATGACAGTTCAAGGGGGGAGTTTATGTGTTACTTGTTCAGTTTAGGGTTTATTTTGTCTCAAAAGTGGCAATTAGGAACCAGCTCTTTTCGGCTAAAAGTGCTCCCAACTTCATCATGCCCCACAAAAGTGAAAAGATAATGGGCCAAAGTAGCCCACATTGGTATGTAAGTGGTTTCATCTGAAATAACGTGAGATCCTCAAGTGATTTCAGAGTTCGAGGAGCTGCTGTAATTAAACATCTGTTAAAAAGCTGTATGTTTAGTTTGAATATTATCCTTTAATACAAACTGTACCACATCCAAGCAGTGATTTTAATAACACACGAAAACTTTAACAAATGAAAGCTTTCAAATGTAACACCAAACATCTTGAGGGCTGTGTTATGCCAGTTAAGCATTCTGAAATTACCAAAAAGTTTTGATAAAGGAGAATAATATGCAATGTGGACTTAAACAAAATGCATGTTATAACTTTAGCACAGTTTACCATTTATCGAGTAGTAGTGCATTCCTCTAAATTTTGACACTTTATGGTAGACAAATTTGGTAGTATATTTTACTGGTTTCCTTGTTTCCCTGTTTCTGAAAGGCGTAGAGATGTTTTTGACACTTAAACATACTATCCATTTCTCCCCTTTTTTTTAATAATTCTTTCATGATGAGGATCAGCAAAGGGTTCCAAGTGAATCATGCGGAGCAACCATCCGAAGTTACCAGTCGTGAGGGAGTGAGCTGCATAATTCCCCTGGTTCATCATCAGAACTACACGGTCCTGTTTCAAGATCTGGGACCTATTATAAGTCATAAATATGTGGAAAGAAAAACAGTCTGCACTGCTCACTGCAGTGCACAGGAGCCTCCAAACACATCTCACATCAGCAGTTTGTCTCTGACCTGTCTTTCTGCTGGTAGATTGCTGAACGGTCTTTGCCATCTCAGGTGGAGATGTTTTCTCCTGATGATGTTACCAGTTAGATGACAACGGACAGGGAAATGGCAGATTTACTTGGCATTCTCTTGTTTAGAGAATGGAAAGGAAAATATGAAAAGGAAAATATAAGAATACTGCAATTTGTGGTAGAGGAGTAAATGAACAAAAGGAGTAAAATCTAGATTTATCTGATTTCAGTATTTTTCATTAAAGTTTTGTAACTTTAAAACCACTAAATTAATAGTAAAATGAGTTACATTGAAAAGTAACGTAAAGTGCCACATTTTGGTGAAAACATCCCCCAGCAAGGATCAGACTGTGAGTCTACGCTGCAGACCACAACCTGTGTCGGGGAGTATCGGTTAGCACTGCGAAATCCAGCTGGAGCCACATTACTGCAGTCTGGGAATGAGAAGGCTTGCGGCTGGAAGGGGGTGCGGGATCTCACTGATGTCTTCAAAAGCAGGAGATGGAGCCAGCCAAAGGACTCGAGCTGCCAGTGTTCGTGAGGTAAATTGGGTGTGGTGGAAGCTCTTTGAGAGTACGGTGTGTTTTTATTGTAGATTGTGTTTTGAAGCACAAAATTCAAATGATAGTATTACCCTTCAGTGTTGGGATGTGTAAAAGGTATTTTCTTAACCGAATTCTAGAAGAGTCTCCTAATTCTGGATGATTAAATCTTTTTCTCCTCATTCTCCTTCCCAAATTCAAAGGATCCATAATTAGGAGTCTGATTAAGAGAAAAGTTTGCTATTTTATGATGTAGGACTGAGGGAAGAAAGTGAAAATGTTGATCTCTCTTCTTTCTCATCCTAGCCTTTTACTGTTCACCATTCTATCATTTTCCACAGCCATCTGTGTATTAATTCCACCATCTTTCCCTCTGCTCTGTGAAATCAGCGCTTTGTTCAGCCCAATGTGCTCACTTTGGTTTTCTATAAATAGCACTTAATGAGGATGATTGACAGCGTGTGGTTAGGTTGCCAGTCAGCATCACAAGCTGTCTTTTTTTTAAATGTAGATGTTTACACTCTAACTGGCCTCTCCTATATTTTGCATGAACCTCACATTCCATTCAGCCACCTTACAAGAGCTATTTCCAGCAATAAAATATGGTTGGATTCTTAGTAATTTTTACAGCCTTTTTCCAGTGGCTTTCAGGTTTCATCATCCTCTACTGACATGATCAGCAGTGGATAGAGTCTTTCTAAGTTGCATTTTGAGTTTAAAAGCACCTTTATCTCTGGCCTTCACGAAGTAAATCCTCAAGAAAACTCGCTCTTCAATTTTAGGGCCACATATATTTCATTTATGAGCACGTTCAAAAAAAATTAAGAAGTAGTAATTCCCGCATGAATGACCAACATCTATTCCTCTGGGTTGCCATTATTGGTGGGGAAGAAAAAGACTCTCCATCTATCATTCTAAGGAAGTATTTTCAGAAATTCTGAGCAATTTTCTGCAATTTTCAGGAGTCTCCACCAAGCACTTTTTCCACTGAGAACACCCAAAGAGCTTAAGGCCTGCAGGGTGCCTGAAGCTGGTCAAATGGCAGCATTCCATTGGCGTTGATAGGGATCACACCATGCCTGCTTGGAACTTGATTTGATCCCGATCTTCCACAATCTCTCCCACTCCTCTGCTTCCAGTGCAGGGCAAAATGAGGGTCCAGCAAGGTGTTGCTTTCCTTCCTCCCTTACGACTGGCAAGCACATCTGGCAAGAGATGGAGAATGAGTAGAAATGGCTCCTCCTAACCCCCCGGGAAACAGGAATGCTAAACTCCATCCATTTAACTTTAACTGACATCCTCTCACAGGGAACATTTTCAGGGAGTCACCAAACAGTGTCAGCTGGAAGAAAATAAGGATGAAAGCCCCACATTTGTGTCAGTTGGGACAAACCAACAGCAAAGGGGTTGAAAACACTTCAGTCTTTCTAGAGTGAGCCCCAAAGATGACTTGTGGTATCTCAGATAACTCACATGTTGTGTCATCAGTCAGGAGAAGAAAGTGGAGCAGACATTGGAACAGGCTTTCGAGGGAAGTGGTGGAATCATCATCCTTGGAAATGTTCAGAAAAGGATGTGTCACTTGGGGAGATGGTTTAGTGGTGGACTTGGCAGTGCTGGGTTAATGGTTGGACTCGATGATCTTGGAAGTCTTTTCCAGGCTGAATGATTCTGTGACACGTATGCATAGCAACACATATCCATGGACATTCGTTCCACATGGCAATTAATTCCCTGCAAATTCCCTGTCAGGACTCCAGGTTTGGAAAACAGATTTGCAACCTGCCTCCCCCCAGTCATAAAAGCCCAAGCTGCTGTTCCGTGTGTTTCCTTAAAGCACTGTGGCTCTGTGCAGCCCGTCAGAAAAGGAGCAGGGAAAATAAACAGGTCCCTGTCTTCCCATTTGTTGGTTTATTTCCCCTGAGCCTTTTAAAAGCCAGAGGCTGATTTAGTAATTAGTGTTTCTCCTTGCATATCTTGTGCAATTAGCTAGAACAGCAAATTAGGGAATAAGAAATAAACATTAATATAGAAAACAAACATTAATATAGAAGAACATAGGGGATGAGAAATGGGTATTGATTAATCATTCAAAAAGCACATTTTGGTGCAATAATCTACAATCCTTACAAATAAGCGTTGTAATTGCCTTTAAAATACAACTCTCGTTCAATAATGCAAGTCTTTATTAAAACAATTTGTTAAACCTTGGCAAAGAAACTGTGTGACAGCATCTTTTTACTAGAATTCCTTGTAGTTCGTAGAAAGCTAAGTGAGAGCTGGAATGGTTTGTCTCTCTTAAAACGACTGATGTTAGGCATATTAAAAAGGAAAATGAATAATGTTTTGGGTTTTTTTACACCTGTAGAATTTATCATAGTCATCAGAACAGGCTGGACTTTGTAGAGCTGTGTAACCCCATGTGGCAGGGAATGCCTTTTCTGTGATGGTGACACCTCCCTGCTTTGCAGGAGGGGCTGTAATCAACATGACATGTTATTCTGAACTCCTGCCAGAGGCAGCCTGCTAGTTTTGAGAAAGAGCAGTGAGTTCTGATAAAGAAAACCCACCCTCAACCTCGGAATGCTTGGACCAGGCTGATGTCCCAAGGCAGCCATGGCTTTTGATATTGCCAGGACAACATTCTTAACTGCCTGTGAATTTCTGCCTAAATACTCTTTTACAAGGGAGAAAATGCTTTTGTGAGGGGAAGTTGGTTGGTATTTCAGTCTGAGCCCGTTACTGTCACCAGGAAAAAGGACAGGCAAAAGCTTTAGGTTAGGAGGGACCTTAAAAATCACCCAGTTCCAACCCCCCTGCTATAGGCAGGGACACTTTCCACTAGACCAGGTTGCTCCAAGCCCCATCCAGCCTGGCTTCCAGGGTTGGGGCGTCCACAATGTCACCACTGTATGGTTTCATCTGACTCCTGTTCTGGTTTTTGAATTAGAGTCTACACAGGCAACACAGACTGGAAACTAGGGGGGCTTTTTTGAGATTTAATCAAAGCTGAAAGCACTCAAAGGTAACAGCGTGTAAGAATGCAATCCTTTGAAAGCCAAAAATTAGTGTATCTAATCTACTGGAGCACCCTGACATTTCAGCAATTGTTTTGTGGAATTGCATAAAACTCTGGCTTCCCAGAAATGCCACAGAAAATCCAAATAACCAGATTATTTTATCCATGTCAAATACACTTCTATTAAAATTACCCACAGAATCTCCAGTGCCCTGGCTGCATTTACAGCACCACCCAATCACTCAAAGCACAACAAGTAGAAAAGAGATCCTGATGGAACAAATAGGTCCCTGAGGATGACAATTGCTCTCTACTGCTCCTAAGGGAGGTCATTCCTGGTAAGTGCTAGTGATGCTCAAAACTTAATTTTATTAGGAAATTAGTTTCCAGCTGGGGCAAATCATGCGCTAAGTATGGGTGTCACTTGGAGCTTTTCTAACCCCATTATATTTAGGGGTTTGATCCATTTTTTTCCCCCCAAAGTAGTTTGCAGCTCGAGTCGTGTGAAAGAGGTAGGAAATACTGTTGTTACTTTGACAGAACTGATTTTTGTGATTGAAGTTTTTAATTGCAGTGAGGTGGGAGTTTATTATGAGGGATATTATATTAAATTCTGTTCATTTTGACCCTCTTCCTGCTGTTACCAGAAATTCTGTTGTTGTTTGTTGTTCTGTACCCCATTTGTTTTTCTCAGTGTTGGTTTTATTCACCTGTTCTTAGCATTAAAACCGAGGGCAGCTTTTTATGAAGCTAATGCTGCAAATAGCATCCCCCCTGAAACTTTTCAATGTTTTCTGTGGCAAAGGGGGCCCTTCTTTTTCATTGATTTGAGTGCACTCACTGAATAATTGGATCTGACGAGGTTCTGAAGCTTTGTCAAAGTTTCCTCTGCCTTCTCATTTTGGTTGCTTCTGTTTTGACTTTAAGATGTCCCTGGATGTTTGTCACGGGAAATGAGCTTGGCTGTTTGCTTTGGTTTAAGTGACATTCAATACTCTGAAGAGAGAAGTGGAGTATGACAGGTCTGTAATTTGGTCAATTTTTCTTTTTCCAGCCATGAAATAGCCAGGCATGTACATATCTAACTGTTCCGCTCGTGCAGTACACCATGTCCTGGATTTTTAATAGGGTTTCTCTGTAGCTAGTTTTGAAATGCCTTTTTTTTTTTTTTTTACACTTATAAATGAATCTTGTAGAGCACCGAGAGTTTTTAATCTGGAAAATGTCAGTGACAAGAGAAAAGCTGTGGTATGACAACTAAGAGAACCTTTTCCAATTTGTCTGATCAGCACTTCCCTGCCCTTTGGCAGGAGACAGTCACTTGGTGGAAAACAAATCTGCAGACTTTATAGTGCCTGGAAGACAAAGGCAATGGGCGAAACTGCGGGGTTCCTGAAAAACAAGCAACAGGTTGTGAAGCTAAAATCTGCCTTTGATAAATGGTTTTAATAGGATTAAACAGTGCAGATTCCTGGGTCTAACTGCCTCATGGTGTTTTTTGCTCCAAAGGGTTTTTAGTCCTGGTGCAAAACTGGCCTCTTTTTGCTGAAAACAAGGGCACTTGGCTGACTTATAGCAGCTGAAGAGCTGGTTCCCTGTGGTTAGTTAAGAACAGCAGCACAGGTCCGCAGACATGTGTGAGTAGTTGCAGTCGGGGAAATCTGCATTAGCAGAAAAAATTCTTCCTTGTGAGGGTGGTGAGGCCCTGGCAGAGGTTGTCCAGAGAAGCTGTGGCTGCCCCATCCCTGGAAGTGCTCAAGGCCGGGTTGGATGGGGCTCTGAGCAACCTGGGATAGTGGAAGGTGTCCCTGCTCATGGCAGGGAGGTTGGAATGAAACGGTCTTCAAGGCCCCTTCCAATCCAAACCACTCTGTGATTCTATGATTCTGTTCTACCTACTCTCTTCCACCTGAAAATAGAAGTTGCTTCTCTAAAAGTAATTACACTTCTTCTACATCTTTGACTTAAAAATATAGTATGTGGGACATCAAGGGATGAGGCAAACTGTGTTTTAGTCAGCTGTGGCCTGATATCCAGCTTGTGTGATATTAGCTGATAACACTTCCATGGCACCACTGGACTGCCTCCTCAGCTGCCTGAGTACGAGGAAGAGATTAATCCTCCCCTGCCGCCCCCAGCCCTGCTTTGTATTTTATACACCTACAGCTGTAGGACATCTGCTGAGACAGAAGATCCTACATAAATAAGATGTTAATGTAAAAAATGTTATTTACATTACCTAACATGAGAACTGTTAGGGAAATGTCCAAGAGCCTGTGTATCTTTCCTGTGACGGCTGGATGGAGATTCCTAAACAAAAAGCAGCAGGCAGCCTAATGTTTTCAAGGGGTCCTTTACATTTTCCTAAACTCTTAAGGGTTCTGTGGAACAAAACTTTTAAGGTTCCTCTTAAGAGGCCCTTTATGGTCTTAACTGCTCTATTGTGCTTTACTTTCTTTTGGTTCTAGTGGGCTCTTTCCTCTGCTTATTGAGGATTAGGAAGTGATTAGGAGGGTCACACATGACTTCCAGATGACCTTCCATACCGACATAACCCACATGGAGGGGAGAAATCCTTGTCCACCTTTGAGAGGCACCAGGGTGCAGCTTCCAGCGTGAGCCTTTCCTTTCGCTTTCCTTTCTTCTAGGCCAAATTTGCTGCTAAAATCGTCACACAGATCTCTTTTGTTCCATCTTTTTGCTTCATCCTGGGCTCCTTTTCCTTGGTTATGCTGATTTGACAAGCAGACACGGGTGACACTCAAGGAGCTGCCTATGGATTATGATCACTTTTTTTCTGGGGCAAGCAGCCTCCAAGTTTGCCGGGCTCCAGCGCCGATATGGCAAGCGAAGTCAGCAGGGGAAAACATGCCGTGTCAGCAGGATAATGTGAACAAATAAAACCAACAAATTATTTGTGGTTGGATGTTTGTTTCATGACTCTTTTGTCACTCAGCCGCCCTTCTCTTCATCACGATTTTTTCATTCCTGCTAAACTGCTCTGACATATTTTCCACTCCATACATCACTGAGGATTGCTGCCCTGGGAGCAGCTGTGGTAGGACAAATTCCTTCCTCTTTATTCCTGATTTGTGGCATTTATGGTGAGGAAATGGCCCTTCAGGGTGCGACTGGATGTTCCTGGGGCTCAGGGATCACCTTGCAGCTCTTCAGCTGGCCAGGTTAAACTAGCACTCCAAACCTACTTGCTCACCACAGAATTAAAGGGAATAATAATAAAGGTAATAGCAATACAATTAATAGCAGTAATAATAAAGGTAATAATAATAACAACGCAATAAGCACGAGCCACATTGTGAGGTCTCCTGCTGATGAGGATCTGGTAAGGCCATGCTATGTTTTGAGGATGTTCTGTCCTTCTTATAAAATCTGGTCATTTGCAAACTCTGCTGATCCCAAATGTTTAGAACTTTGACTTCCATAAAGCAGTTGGGTGTTTTAGGTTATCCCTGACAGTTTGAGTCCGGCTATCTGCAGCCTCTGTGATGCTTTGGAGCCAATGCAGGACTTTTATGTTTGCAGCCCACTTGGAGCCGATTTACATGACCACATCCCTGTTTCCCAGCTGGCTTCCCAGGAGCTAATCAAGCAGAAGAGAATCAAACCTGGCTTCTTTTGAAGCCTGGGTGTTCAGTGGAGCTCAGAGACTAGAACCAGCAGGGCTCCTAATTCCCAGACCCAGACTGCCCAGAGCCATATCCGATCTCAGGGCAGTGTAAGGGGTGCCAGGTTGGTGGGAAGAGGCAGGCTGTATTAGTGGGAGAGCCACAGCACAGCAAGGGCATTGCTGCTGGGTAGAATCGGAGCAGAACAAGGAGAGAAATAAAGCAGAGCTGAGGCTGCTGCGTGGTAAGGCACCGAAACTACCTGATGGGCACGGAGGTGCACACACACCCAGACTCCACGGGGATCTCGTTCAGTGCAAGATACCACACGATGTTCCTGAAGTTATGAGCTGTCTGCTATCCCGAAAGTCGTGTCTGGGGAAGGACCTCCAGCTCTGGGAGTGACAGCAAACACACTGCTTGTCTTGGGATGCTTTAAGGAACACGTGTTTATGGCAGTTGCTGATCCTGGTTTTAATGTCTCCACCAGGCCTGTGCTGAAAGACACACCACGCTTAGCAAATGTCTCTTTTGGACTCTCAGCCTTGCAGAACAGGCTGATGGGTGTCTTTGAGTGCTGCTTTTCATTTGGTGCTGTTTCTCCATAAGCAGCTGCAATAAAAAGAGCTCAGCCAAACTCTGCACTCCAGGTTTGTGTGCACGAAGACAACATGCACGTGCCAAACAGGCAGAGGAGAACTTGCATTCTGTTTTTTTAAAAAATCCAGATGCCACTGCCTTTTACCTTAATGGAAATTCTGATTATTCCACAGAACAGCCCCTGCTTTACCAAGGTCTGCCTCTGATTATTCCACAAATCAGTGCCTGCTGTACCAAGGTCTGCCTCTCTGGCGTGTGCTGCAGTGGCTGGGGGTCTTTGCAGTGGGCTGCAGCTCTAACCCCCATCACACAGCCAGGCTCCTGGGCACAGAAAACAGAGATTCATTCCCATGAAAGCATTTGTAGGTGAATATAGGTGCTGAGACATCCTCCTTGGGATGAGAGAACCCACGAATCTTCATAGGCTGAAGTGGAAGTACACGAGAAGTGATATTGGGTTAAGCAGTAGGATGCAGCTTAAATCATTGAAACTTTCCCCTCTTCAGATTCTGCACGAAAATACTGCAGTGACCTTCATCAATATATCTATTTAGCCTTCCCTGGGGCCCGTGGGATTTGGGGTCAAGAATAAAGAACAAAGAGAAACATATATATATAAGCAATGTTTTACACCATAACGATCTGGTCACCCACTAACCAAAAATGCTGAAATAGCTCAGTAAATTAGTTTGTCTGATGCAGAACCACATGAAAGACCCTTTTAAGGAGCTCCCCACTGCAGACTTGCCGCTCTCTGTTTTTTCCTCTCTGGAGGACACCAGCTGTGGTTTTTCCTCTCCTCCTCTCCTCTCCTCTCCCTGCTTAAAAAGTGCTACATTCTCCATTCCCAAAGCAAAGAGAATCATTAGTTCCTGACACTTAAAAAACTACCAAATCTTCCTCACTTGAGCCTCACCTTAGTAATATATCAGGAGGATGTAGCAGCCTTTGCCAGAGCAAGTCTCGTCTAGAAGAACTCAGGCTATGGGGCCCTTTAGGGATATCCTTCTGGTTTCTCCTCAGATTAAAGAATTATCCTCCAAATCATGGATCTAAGCAGTGATATGTGAGTAGCATTTAGGCCCATTTCCTGCTTCCACAGTCTGCATAGGACTGGGGTAACTGATCTACATTTTGTTGTTCAGTCTTTCCTGGCCTGGGATGACTTTTCACCCGTGTTTAAGTCACACTACTTTTAGCAGTTTGTGTGCTCTATATATGGGTGATCAATTATAGCCAGAAGCTGTCAATCTAGGAAAAACTTCAGAGAACATGCAGCACTTACCCAAGTGCTGAAGGAGGGACAGCCAAATTGAAATTTAACCCTCTCAACGCAGCCCCACATGAGCCCTATGCTCTGTCCACGTGGATCCTATAGAGAATCACAGAACAGTTTGGGTTGGAAGGGACCTTATAGATCATCTCATTCCAACCTCCTGCCGTGGGCAGGGACACTTTCCCACTATGCCAGGTTGCTCAGAGCCCCATGCAGCCTGGCCTTGGACGCTTCCAGGGGTGGGGCATCCACAGCTTTGTACATAAAGCAAGGCCCTTCCATGTCTTGCCAGTTGCATTGTTCCTGGCTAAACTACTTCTATAAAATGAAAAAACCTAACTCAGCATCCAGTGATTCCAGAGTATGGAGTTATCAAGACATAATTACTTTAGTTTGCTTTCATAATAACAGGAAGCGTAGCAGAGCACTGTCAAAGTGGCTTATTTCCATAAATACTGTTGGAAGAGTCTGCTGGCATTTATGTGGTGAATGAGTTCATTGAAATAAAGATAGACTTATCATGGATTAAGTCGGAGCAAACATTCGACCTTAAAGCAGCAAAAAATAGCAATATTATGCTTGCTATCTGCACATTGTCTTTACAAGAACACTCCTCTTTGTGTTGCTGGGTGGTTCTTTTATTTGGAGGGGAAGGGTTGTTTTTAATACTCCACGATAAGAAGACCCTGAAAAAATAAATAAGCTTGCTGGGATTGGGGGGAAGGGGGACTACCCTCAGTAAACCATTGTGTTTCCAAAGCTTTCCTCTATCAACAGCCTGGCTCTGGAGTCATGACTCTGGATGTTTATTATTGTATTAGCATTGTATATATTGACAGTCTGACCAGTAAAACTCTGCTAGAGTCGTTCCACAAAATGCTGGTGAGAGGAAACAGCACTGAACCATCCAAAATAGTATTTGCTGAAGCTGTTTTTGTCTCTCGAGGAACTAGCAAACTGCAGTGAGTTTGTTCAGATGATCCCCTTCTTTCTCATTTTTCCCTTATTTTTTGTGACTTTCTCCTCTCCTATTTCCTTTTCCTTTTTTTTTTTTTTTAACCCATGTTGCGTCTGTTGGCATCACGTCGGGCCGCAGAACACTTGGTTGCATTTTTCAGGAGGGAGGTAATCAAGCTAAAATAATCCCAAAGTGCCTTGCATTTCTATAGTCTTGAAGTGCAAACAGAAGTGAAAAAATCCTTTCCAGAGAGACAAACTGACATTGGCACTGAGTGGGGGGAAGAATCCACCCCCTACCCAGGCCTCAGTGCTTTGGAAAATGTGTTTGCAGGTTTTCTTAGGCTGAGTTATCTGGATGGTGTGAGGTGGTATCAATTTCTAGATGCTCCCCAGCTGATAGCATCCATTTCCAGGTGTCCCCTGGCTGATAGCACCTTGGTGCAGTGGGCAGGAGTGATGGGGCCGTGGCTGCAGAGTCACACTGGTGCTCTCAAGTGACAGAGACAAAAACCCAGCAGTGCTGGTGTATGAAATCCACCTCAGGCTTGTAGCCTCATAAGGAAAAATATGCCCCAATAGAAGGCAGTAATTGGCAGAAAATAAGGCAGAGGGAGAACTCAGCTCGAGTCTCCATTCTCATTATTTTTAAATTAGTGGGACTCCGTTGGTTTCACGGGAGTTATTTCTGATTGACGCTCAGATAACTGAGCTCAGAATCAGATGCAAGATGAATTGAAACCTTTTTTTGTGTACAGCTGTGTGACATCCTGTGAAAACAGCCTGGAAAATGCTGTGCTTTTCCTGGGCTGCCTGGCAGCACCACCCAGCACCACAGTACCCTGCCCACAAATGAGAAGCAAAGCACTGGCACATTTTGCCTCATCCAAAACTCCCCTGGTTTGCTGGGCATCACCATCAAGACCATAATGCCTTTTTCCACAGAGGTGAGGAAAGTCCATCACAGAATTAATCTCTGCTTTGGGAGGTGTTCTACCCACAAGAAAAGCTGCTCGTTCAGCTGGCTGCAGTTTGCTGATGAATAGTTTGTGCTGGTGCTGAAGGCCGGCATTGCTGTGGTTATTTGTGCTTGTTTTAGTCTGTCTGCTATGGACGAGCTGCACTGCTGGTCCTGCAAGCCCTGTTTCTCCGAATGGCATCTTCACTCAGCACCCAAGCTTGTGCTCATAATTAACAAGATTTAAAGTGACAGAGGCTCAGTTTCTCCCTGCAACGTTTCTTTCATTCCAGCATTTACACTGCGGAGATTCACTGACTTCTCTCAGTCAGTACGTGACCAAACTTTACTGAAGTTTTGCCATACCTTATTTTTTTGGGTTTTTTGGTTTTTTTTCCCCTAATATCTCAGTTACACTGATTGCATTTTAATCAGAGAGAAAATCAGCAGAATCTGAGGACGCAGAAGAACTGAAACCTGATAGAGTCACAGCAATCCAGGCACTCTAACTGTGCTCCATGGCAGCTCCAATATCTCTCTGCTGGCAGCCAAATTTTCACAGTGTGGGCTTTGCTGGGATTTAAATCTGTCCCTCTGTAGTTCTGTCTCAGGCTGCACTATCTCGGACATGCTCGGAGGTAACCAGGAGCAGAATCTGATTTACAAATCAAGAGTGAAATAAAAATAGAGTTACAGTTGTGGAGCCATGAATGCCATTCAAAAACCTTCAGTTATGCTACAGGTAAATTTGTGCTGTTTTGCTCATTCAATGTCATCAGAAGAAAACATCTAATTTGAAGGAAATAAGTGATGAATGTTTTAAAACCAGAATACCAAAAGTTATTCTTTTATTTTGAAAATTTGCTTTTGCTAAACAGGCAAACATGTTATAAAAGCAGATAAGTGTACATTTACCTCTATATATATACACTCTGAACAAGCATGGGTTTGCTTCTTGACCATTTGCAGTGATTTACAGTTCTGGCATGACTGCATTACTTGAAATTGCTTGAACTTATGGAAAATACTTCAAAATACAGTGAGAAAAGCCGTGTTTCAGTAAGGCCTGAAGCTGTTGGACCTTTCCAAGCAGAATAAGATCTTCAAAGTCCCAGGAATCTATCATGAAAGTGTAGTCCCAAACTTACCTTTTAAGGAAGTTTATGATGTTTCAGATAAGACTGGAAAGAATTTCCCAACTTTCCAGCATTTACCCATTTCTATAAACAAATGTAAACCCTAAACCTTTGACAAATCACTCGAAGGTTTGCCCACTGCATGTGCAATAGATCTGGATGCAGGGCCGAGGTGTTCTGCCCTGGAGGGGGGAATTCAGAGATGCCGCAGTGATTTAATGACCAAAATCACTCGTTTTGGTGTGATCCCTTGAACTTCTACCGCAGTCTCCACGCACACAGCTGTGATTCAGCTGGGAATGGAGAGGGTTTGTTTGCAGTGACATTTTGGGCAGCCTCAGAGCTGCCTTCCCCCGGGCTCAGCTGCATGAGCTCACTCGCAGCCTGCCCCGCGTGTGCGATCCAGCTGTTCCCCGCACGCGTCCTGACCCCGAGCGCCTTCCCTGCTCCACTCAGCCCTGCTTCTCTTTCCAGGCTTTGTCCATCAAAATTAGACGTGAGAAACATCACACAATGACGTCATAGCCTAAAAGGAATGAAGGGAAAAAAGCAGGAAATCAGAGCTAGGGTTTGGTCTGGCTGTTCCTGGCGGAGGGGCAGTGGGGCTGGGGGGTTACAGATGGATTTGGACACCAACTCTTTATGTCTCCAGTATTACTTTAATCCTGTGGAAAGTCCCTGCTTTGGAGTACCTACTTTGCAATAGGATCAAGGATATTGTGTAACGAAGTGTTTGATGGCCATTGCACAAATATTAAAGTGGGTTTGCTCGGAAAGAAGGTGGAATTTCTGCTAATAGTGTCAAGTACATTTTCAGCTGGGCGCTCTTCTGAGGGGAAAAAACAAGCAGACAAACAAACAAAGTAAAGTTTTCAGGGTTTTTTTAAAAACTGTGGCCCAACCCATTAACATCAGTTCAGCTGTCGATGCTTTGATCTTCTGCAGAAGGAGCTTTAAAGCAAGTGCAAGAAGAGTGAGAAAGGAGGAGAGAAGAGACAAAAGCTGTCAACAGCCCAAATACTCCTCATGCTTATGCACGTCCTTCCAAGTCAGCTCATCTTCCATTAAGGCTTTCCATAGATCAGTGTAAAACAATTATCCGTGAATCTCTAGCCTAGCAAATATAACACTTTATTGTTTAGCACTTAATTGCAGGTCACCACTTCAATTCTGAACAGAATAAAAATGACTATAGCCTGTAGGGAAAAAGGAAAGCACATCCTACATCAAATCTAGGAGAAATCACCGAAGTACTCAGGTAGATCTGGGAACATATTTTTCTGGTAATTGAAAATCAGAATTTTGCAGTTGTTGGAGGAGATAAATTTGGCCATCATGAGATGAAAGTCTCTGTGCTTGTCAGCTTCAGAATGGGCAGAGATTCCACTGAAAATTACTTACAGTTAAGTAAATTTGTCCTGGCTGTGTCCTCCTGAGTTGGAAGACAAGGCACTGGGGCAGTACAAACAAAAAGAAAGCTGCTCCCCTCATGGAAGGTACTGAATAAGTAATTAATTCACAATATAAAAATATATTAATAACATTTCAATAATGAATGCCTGATTCCAGAAATGGAGTTGCTGCTGGATGGTTTGAACACCTGGCAATTAGAAAAATTATGTGGCAATTTTTTTCCTGCTGTGGCTTTAGCAAGCCCATCGATTTTGGCAAAGCCAGGCTGGCCTATGCTACATGTACATGTATCTATATATCTATATGGGACCTCCTCAAGGTATGGGATGGGCTGTCATAAGCTTGGGTTATCAATATATCTTTCTTGAGCCTGTCCAGCTCCGTTTTAAAAGCAGACTGGCAGTTTTTTTTAACTGTTGCTTCTTTACAGCAAGTAAATTTAATGTGAAAAGTGCTGGAAGATATTAAGGGTGGACACCTTCACGCTTGCACTGTGACAGACACTTCAGCCACGGCACAGCCACGCTCTGATATTTCTTACATGCTACCTGTTCTTTTTTTGTCCTGTGATCTCATTCTGGTTTCCCCCTGATGGTCAAATAACATTGGTCTAATTAAAATCAGGCGAATATTTTGTGTCGTGTGTAATAGGTAATATAAAGTACATATGTAATGATTTAACTGAACATCTGACTTTTGGATAAAGAGAAGTTTTCATCTGGCATTAACTTCCCAGTGGGCGGAGAGCAGTGACTGTTGCCAGTCCCATCGGAGCTCTCTGATGGATGCTCATTCTATAGGAATTATTCAAGCACAGCAAATTCAAGTGGGATTTTTTTTTTTTTGGTAGCTTTCATTTTTATGGGAAAAAATGATCCTCAAAGATAACAGCAGAAGATAGAACACCAGAAAATTTTTGTGATATTTCTGTGAGAGTGTCCCAATCTAATCTCTGTTTGGTTATGGGAGTTGGATCAGTATAAAACGTTAGCAAATTGTGTCTCTGGCCTCACAAAGCCAAACACAAATGTTTAACCTGGCAAAGGATTTTTCAGTAACAATCCCCCAAAAGCCTGAGAGAAAGTAGGCCTTAAAATACTTTTAAAGTGATAATATGCTGATGTGCCAGGCTTCAGCCACTGCTCAGGAATAGCTGGAAGGAATTCCCTCCAGCCAGGGATATCTATTCAGAAATGGATATCTGGATGCTGTGGTCCCTTAGGGATGTTGAGAAAGAGCCCACCTAAATTCCTACTTTTCTTCGTCAGAATTTGAGAGGTGAAAAGTAAATGCAGGTAATTTTCTATAGTTCTGGCTGTGTCCAGTGTACCCAAGTTTTAAAATGGTGCTGGGAGAGGAGATGGCTGATCAGTCACCAGAGGAATGGTTAAAGGGAGAGATACTTTACTGCTGAAAGAATGGTATTGATATTTATATTCCCTCCAAGGTGTATGGCTCTTTAAATAGCAGCATAAAACTATAAATCCTTTCCCCTTGTTTTCCAAATTTATATATCAATGGTGGTTTTTTTTTCCTATTCTGTCCTTAAATAGCTGGTTGCTGCTATTTCTATTTCTCTTGGCTTATTTAGCAGAATCTACAGAACACAATGACAGCACTTTAAGAACTCAGAAAATGTGCACAAACACACTCTTATGTGTATTGGCAGGTTGTAAGAAATGTGTGAATGTCTTTCTCAGAAGTCATTACCCAATATAAAGGATCTAACAGGAATTGAGAAATTTATTTAAATTCCCATCGGTATTGTGCAGGATTAAACAGTACTGTGGGAATGAAATGAGAAAAAGAATAAGAGGTCTTCATGCTTTGTGAGATAAACCAACTATTAACTCACAGTGTTTTCCCTGAGGACCTTTTCTCCACTTTTATTCTCCTTTTGAGATCTCTCTTCTGAGAGAAAGGATAAAGTGGATCACTACTCTGAATCAGTATGGAAATTTCTATGCTTATATTTCAGATGTTTCTCCCACTCTCCACTCTCCTGATCTGGACGAGAGTGGGAGGAACCTACATAAGGAGTCAGGTCTAGCCAAAGTTCCCAGAGTTTGGTCCCATTCACTGCAATTCCAAAGGCATTGGGGTTTATATTAGGAACGAGTGCCACAGCCTGAGCAGACCCCTCAAGGCAATACTGATTTTCATGAATGAGCCTCCTCCTCCACTTGCCCTGGAGCACTCGTATAGCACAGCAAAGGTGCAAACAAGTGGCAGGGACTTTGCTGTGGGCTGCATGATCCCCCCAATAGCTTCAGGCCAAACACATGCCAAACCTGCAGAGGAATACCATTGCCGAGAGCCCAGTTCTGTAAAAGCAAACACTTCTTTTATTTAAAAAAAACCAAAAAATCACAGTGGATTTTCAACCCACCTTGAGCAGAGTTTTAAACATTTCATTTGATTTGCAAAGACTGTAAATTGCATGGGTATAGCCAAGACTCCAGGCCTAAATTCCCAATATACTTGAAATGATGCTCACAAGCATGACCAGTCACTCCAGCCCTAATAAGACACACTGATTTTCTCTTATGGCCGGTCAGGAACTGCTGTTTCAGCATAGCTCTCCCTACGAATTTTGAGTACTATAAAAATAATAGCAATCACTGGAGTAAGGGGTTGAATTGCCTTGATCTACCCTCCAGGCATGACACCTGCCTCACGGAGCTGCACTCCATCCTCTGGTGGTATAATTAATTTCATTTAAAGTGGAAGGGGCTTACTCTGATTTTCAGTGTCTCAGTGTGAGAGCACTGCCATCAGATAAGCTTTTGGTGCTGAGCTTATGGGACTATGGGAAGAATATTGGGGTGCACGAATTGAGATGCCTGGTGATGTACACGTTCAGCTGACTCCTGAATATTTGTCATCGATTATACCATGACTGCTGACTGCGAGGAGGAACCAGATTTGAAGTGCTAGGTGTTACCAAAAAGGCTATTTCCAAAGTCAGGAAAGGAGAAGAGTAAATTTGTCTAGGTGTTTCATAAGCTGGACGGGAGCTCCTCAGTTAATTGAGGAAAGGGAAAGTGGGCACAGCTGCCTTATTTCTCTAAATTAAAAATACCTTGGCTTTATTCAGCCCTGTAGGAGCCAGCCCAAACCTTAGAATTGTAACTGGATAGAAACAGCTTTGCACCTTAATGAATAAAGGGTTCTGAGTCCTGGTCAGATATGCTCAAGTGATGGTGTGTGGCATGGCCAAATTTAACTATGAAGCTGGGGATAAACAAACACAGATCCTGCACACACCTCCAGCCAGGTGGACCCTGGCATCCCTGACTATCCCAAGGGAGTAGAACAAGTTGTTCCAAGCCCTGTCCAACCTGGCCTTGAACACCTCCAGGGATGGGGCAGCCACAGCTTCTCTGGACAAACTGTTACAGCACCTCGCAGTAAAGAATTTCTTCCTAATATCTGATCTAAACCCACTCCCTTTCAGTTAAAAGCCATTTTTGGAGGGCATTTTTGTCATTTTGTGGCCTTGCTGCTGAGGAGAGCAGCACAAACACTGAAAGGTACTTGACTGCAGTTCCTGCTTCCTTTAAGTGTTGTCCAGGTCTACATGCCTTCTAAGGAAGTGGTGGGTCCAATTCCTTTACAGAAGGATCTGGCAGGGGCAGGGTTAAAAAAAAATGAGCTCTTCCCAGGGAATTTTCCCTGCCTGTTCCAGAGAGCAGAGCCACCTGCAGCCCATCAGCATGGCAGGGAAAGGGTGATGAAGGCCAGTGGCTCTTCTGAGAAGCGTCAAAAAGCTGCACCTCCATGGCCATTATGCAGCTGAGCCAGGAGGACTTAGGAAGGGAGATGCTGATGCTTAAGCTTTTGTAAGGAAGGAGGTATTATTATTATTGCTTTTGTTATTATCATTATTAAATTTATTATTATTATTTCTTCTTTACATAGATGTATCTTTTACTTATCTCCACTTTCGGAATTTTCTTGATCTCCAGCAATTTTTCTCCTCATTTCTTTCATCTCTCCCAGAATTCCTTTTATTTTTTTCGTTAATAACAGGTTAAATTAAAGGATTTTTACCTCTGTAACTTGGACAAGGGGATATTCGAAGGGGAGCATAACTCTGTTGTCTTTCATGGTGCCTGACTTAAGCTAAGCCTGTTTTTAATCTTAGCTACGAAGGCTGGTGTGTCTTTATCAGTTCAAACAATGGTGCTGATGAGGCACTGCACTTAAATCTCTGGGGCAGGACTTTACAAGCACATCAGACACTTGCCTCAAAGCCATCACCTTGAAGGCTTCTCTGAGGAATCAGGCCACGGAGGCAGCACTGTGCTGCTGTAGCAGGAGCACTGGATGAGTCTAATCTGCTGCTGAGGGCTGTGGTGGTTGCCAGAGCTGCTATTCCTGAGCTGGGAGAGAGCAAACCATCCGGATGCCGTTTGGGTAGACAAAATAGTACAAAAAACTAAACCCAAAAAATTGTTTGGCTGCCTTTCCCATTGCAAATAGCATAGTCTGAGATAGAGGGCTTTCCTAGAGGAAGGAAATTAAGTGTTTACTGATGCTGATTAATTTCTGTAAAGATTTAAGAAATCTGTTCATACATGGGCTGGAGGTGATATCATTTTGTCTGATGTCTGGGAAGAATGAAGACTTCTTTAACTTGCTTATTCAGACGTTGAGCTCTGAGAGGTGAACAGAGAAGGCACCACATTGCCTCGTCTCATCAGTCAGAAAACTCACAGAGAGCACAAGGCCACGAAGTCTGGATTCAGCAAGAACAGCTGACTTTGAAAGAGAGAAAAACCCAGTTTGTGGCTCTCTTTTCAGGCAGGAGCCTTTGAGCAGACGTCTGTAACACGCCTGCCGATCAGAGCAAGAGAGCAGAAAGCTGTGCTGTGCCATGCCTGGCGTGCTGCTGTCTGCCTGCCTTCCTCCCGTGCCTAATCCCCAGCCTGCTGGGGAAGGGGTTTTAAAGCCAGTCCTTCAAGGTTCCCGTTTGAAAGCATGCCCAGAGAAGCTGTGAATGCCCCATCCCTGGCAGTGGCCAAGGCCAGGCTGGATGGGGCCCTGAGGAACCTGGCCTAGTGGAAGGTGTCCCTGCCCATGGCAGGGGGGTGGAACGAGATGATCTTTAAGGTCCGTTCCAACCCAAACCATTCTGTGTTTCTTGATGTTTATAAAGAGTGTGAGCTGAAGAATATGTTTTACCCAGGAGAGAGAGGGCAGACACGAGAAAGTCAGGCCACAGTAGGTCAGACTTAGCTCAAGGTGAGGGTTTGATAAGTAGGTCAGAGCATGAGATAATTTCTTTCCTGAGCTGCGAGCCAATTGCTCCATGCTAGAGGCACAGGGCCGCACTGAAAGTGGTGGGAGGTGATGGCCACAGTGTGGGAGAAAACCCAGACAAGAGAAAATCCAGGGGATCCAGAGAGGAATGAGAATTTATGGATATGGTAGACTGCAAAAAGGGGTCTGATGGTGATACTTTAAATTGACTTCCTAGAGTAATTTAGTATTGGGGACACTTTGATGGCGCTCGTTCGCTCAGAAGGTAGAGTTAATGTTTCACCACTCAATATATCAGATGGATGTGAAATCCAATCCAGTACTGATGCAAAAAATAGATGATCAATAGAAACTGGAGAAGTTCAACAAAGTGTTTAAGAGCATCTGTTTTGAATGCAAATGGATGCAGCAGGCTAGGCTACGTTGGGATTAAAATTGAAGATTCGTACCTAAACTGTAGATCTAATCCCAAAGAAATTCTGATTTGGGGTACAAGAGGAAACATTTTTCCCTCACTATTGGGATCAGAAGCAGGCTGTTATTCTGCTTCTGAATTGCATTGGTTTTCCAAGTCTTACTTGTTTGCATGTAGTCTGTTGGCGTTTTAAAGGTTTTCTTTCTCAGCTGTAGCATGAAAGCTGGGAGGAAACACAAATTACTGTTCTGGGGTAACGATCTAAAACACACTCTCCCTCCTATGCCTGTGTGTAACAACTCCTTCATTACGTGATCAAGGAATTCTCTTCAATTCATGTAGCATCCTGTTGGCAGCGCTCCCTTACGGAGTTCAGGTAAGCAACAGAGCGAGGAGACCACAACAGGCTATCGGATATGGAAAATGCAGTGTCAGTATTCGGGAAGTTCGAGACATAAGGCTTAGATTTGGAGGGGGAAAAGGTGATCCAAGGAAGCCTAGGGCCTGAATGCTTTTGTAATGCCGGCCCCATGTCTGCTGTACTCCTAATTAAATCCTGCTCCCTCCCAGCCCTGAGGAGATGCTGGAGAGTCACTGAAGCCAGAGAAGCCTCTGTTCAGCACATGGCTTGTAGCACCATTCAGATTCTGCCTGAGTTGTTTAAGTTACACGGCATTAGAAAGGATCTGGAGAATGACATGTTTCAATGGTTTCAGTGTTTTATAGGGTTCTCCAGCGTCGTGATGAAATTTATATTCTCTAAAACACCTTACTCAAATTGACATCTCCCATCTCCAGTGGAGTGCAGAGATGGGAGGGAATGAGCAAAGAATGAGAAAGTTTCTCTGCTTATGTTGTTGTTGTTGTTGTTGTTGTTGTTGTTGTTGTTGTTGCAGAATCAAGAACATATTGAGCACTTAAAGCAGAAGTCCGACACAAGATGATAAACAACCAACAAATGGAAATCAGTGATGCCACATCACTGATATTTTAAAAGTTTGCATTAATAGTTGTGACATTGATATGACTTTGAAACTGACAATTTATATATAGCAATGACCTTTATAATTACTGTAAAGTTTAGTTTAGCCTTCATTTTACTGTTCTCCCTCACTTACTGCTTTTTCATTCATTATTTAGCTTATTTGTTGGAGTCGATTTGTGTGTTTTTAAGTCTGATATACATGTGTTTTTAATATAAAGAAGATAAAACCTTACCTCTTGTCAATCCAGTTGGAGTCCGTGGCCAAATCTCAGCCTTACAGAACAAAAACGAGCCCCTGTTATTCTGTGTGTATGGAATCATTTCATTCTTATCACTTTATGTCCAGGTTTGAGTTAGTATAAGGGCTTCTCCTTTTTTTCCCTTTCAGCCTCCTCCTCCTCCTGAGGGAAGGTGTGGCTGCCTGCTGGTATTTATCATGTTTCTGGGGCCTCAGATACACTTGAGGGAATACAAAGAGAGAAAGACTGAGGGATTAAACAAAAAAAAATTGTCATTATATGAATGAAGAAGCTTTCTGCTTTTCACAGAGAGCACCCTGAGGTTGGTTCCTTCAATACCACACATTTTTTTTCTGCCTTGGAATCTGTTTATTCAGGCCATGGCTATTGTTGCTGTCACTATGAGCTGGTCAGTACTTCCAAGGTCTCTGTGATATGAATAATATCCATTCCTGTCCCAAAGCCATGCGGACAATTGCAGAGGTCATCACTCTAATAATGAGCTGCTCTGTCCTTACCTCATGGAAGTACATATTCACCCTGATCTTTAAATTTAAAATATTTTACCAGACAAGTCTTTCAAGGCTGATTTTTATTATTTCTTTTTTTCTTAAAATGGTGTACTGGGAAAACAATGTTTTATAACCCTAGTGCCTAATTTCCAAAACAGTATATTCATAGGACAAATGCCAATAAGCTAGAATGTTACACAAACAAGAATGCTATAAATTGTGTGTGGACTATTTATGTAAAAACTTCAGCTTAAGAATTTACACAGTAATTCATTTTTAAGCATTTTACAACACGTTCAGTAGGAAAGAGGAAGGTAACAGAGTTAAACCATTTCTTTTGTAACTCAGAAGTTTAGAAAGGAAGATTTATCAGATGGTCAGTCATATTTTGCATAGTCACGAACAATAAAACCTAAAGTCGCTACAGCTGTAGTTATTTGACAGAAAAGACTGTTGGAAAAGTTCTGTTAATATGTTGCTCCACAGAAACTACATTAATGTATATTACAGCTGAAACATAAACCCACCTGTGTATACAAAAATGAGATGTTTTTTGTTTATCCTCTGTTGTTTTCTCTCCCCTGACATAGAAGGCTATACTAAAACAAGCAAATTACCTAAACTTGTTAGGACAAGGGAGCGAAAACAACAAAGTTTCTTATTGTGATACACTCCTTTTTGAGGAAAACCTCAAAACTTATAAAGCACAAAACTCATTTTTCTTCAACAGAGTGGCCACTGCAACACACAAAAAATATGAATCTAAACACTTCAGTCAGATAGGCTGCTTGAATATTCTCATTCAGAGGGAAATGTTTTCTTTCCATCTCTAACAATAGTATTTTTTTTTCTATTCTCTCTGTTCAGCTTGAGAAAAAAAACAAATCCAAAGCTGAAAAAAAAAAATCAAAAGTATAAAAAAACTTAATATTCTACCATTTCTCAGTGCTCATGGTGTAAAGTAGTATGAAAAGCTGCCTTGATCTCAATACCTTTTAGCACCTGGTATTCCTAGAGGTGTGGTAAATTCCTGGGCACTGCTGTCATTCAACACAGTCGTCTTCACAGATTCAACAAGAAATGTAGGAATATGTTTTTAAAAGAATTCCTTACACTGAGGCCAAATCCAGCCTGCGTTTTAACAAAAACCTTTCTGAAGCCTCCCTTCTTGTATGGAAATGGGTGGTTGGTGAATTCCCCAGTTGAATTCCCCATTTCTAGCCCGGTTTTAGGTTTCCATTGTCTTCCTGGTGACCAGTTACACATTCAATTGCATTCCATAACTTCTGGTTTTGTAAGCTGAAAAACAATGTGCTGCAGGGCAACATCCCAATTCCGTTTGTTTCTCTGGGGACAACGTGATGCTTGGGAAGAGCATTTCAAACAATTAGGGTTACATTAATCCTGGTATTTTCAGCCATTTCTTTCACTTGGCTCTTTGAAAGGAGAATACTCTTTTATCTTCTTTCGTTTCTTCTGTCATCTTTGCCGGAATTAAAGGCAGAAATATAGAAGCACCAGTGAATCTGTGCCTGTATAATTTTGTTAAATGGGGTAGGGCTTTTTGAGTCTATGTATTTATGTAGAGGCAGTGGAATTAACAAATTATTTTGAACGTGTGACTGACTGAAAGTTGGGGTTTTGGTGTTTACACACATCTGATTTGATACTGTAGGTGTTTAGGTTTATGTATGTCAAAATGACTGGAAAACTCCTGGGAGCTGGGAGCTGAGTCCTGCTGGAGTCATGCATAGGAAGGAAAAGCAAACTGAACTCAAAGACAGACTTTTTGTAATGTTAGACAGAATTGATGGACTAGTGATCCCTCATCACATTTTTCTTCCACAGTGAATCCTGTTTTTGGCCACTGTTTTGTAGCATGCCATCTTGATTTAATGTACAAAGTGCTTGAGCTGTTGGATATGCCAGTAAAGTTTTTTTATCTTGGTTTCAGGTTTTAAATTTTATGTCAGTAATAAGCACCTACATTTCATTACAAGTTAACAGGACCGTCTGATTGTAAATCATTGCAAATCTTTTTCCTTCCTTGGTAGAGGAGTAAACTTCATTTTTTTTTCCCCGTGGCTCAAGTGCAGCAATAGGATGAGAGAGAAATCAGTTTATTTGAGCCTTGGATATAAATACAAATTCATCCTCTTTAGGATAAACTTCAGTCAGGGTTAATCCAAATTTAAATTTAAGTCTTGCTTTGGCCAGCACTTCAGTGTGCTTTTAAGTGCAGCAGTCATAAATAAAAGTCCAGGAGAACAAATCACGTTGAGTGACATCTCTTAGCCTGTTCCCCGGAGTTCATTGTCCTGCCTCTGGTGATGTATAACCTCCTCTAACAGACATATCAATATGTTTCTTTTAAGCTGATAAGCATGGCCAGGTACAGCTGTATTTAGTTAGGTCCCTGCTGCCACACTGTTCTGTGCAACGTCTGAACCCCAGCGGGGGTGAAACCTTAGGGTGTCGGAAGCCTCAATGGAGCTCTGTCTGAAGATGTCCTTTATGAGGCATGGGGACATCTATGTTTGATTTACCATATTTCTGGGGTTTCTTTTTCTTCTCGGCTTTGTCCATTATTTTCCAGTGTTTTACAGCTGTGTCAGTCAGTCTAATAAAAAAAAAATTGTATTTTTTTACTAATGATTCCTCTCCTATGCCTTTAGACTGTTACAGCTGCTAAAATACTGCTGCTATTAAAATATTTACATCAATTTCTTTTGTTGTTCTTGCTAGTTTTTCTCAAAAGGAATTAGACTTTTCTTTAGGAAAGTGTAGTTCTGTGGGTAAGCAGTAACCTAACTGTTATTTTATGCAATTTACTCTCTGTTTTTTTCACCGTTTTAGGAAGGGCTAATGAATTTCATACTAATTCATGCAAGCAAAAGTAGGTGGTCTTTAAGAAATGTTAATGAAACACCCAATAAATATTAAATTATAAATGTTAAACTCTATAAAGCTAAAGCTTTAGTACAAAAAACCCCAAATGCTACAAAATTAAACAAGGGCAGTAGATATTCTCTCTGCTAAAGCTCAGCCTGAAGTGATCCAAATCAGCAGCTTCGCCATTGAAAGGCAGAGCTCAGGTTTTCAAAAACTGTCCTGTTTAGCACAGGGGTGAGTGGCAGGGCTTCAGATGTTGGTGTGATTTGTGGGAAGAGGGGGCAGTTTAGTCTCTTTTTTATCAGCAGATTTGCTCCTTCCCTCCCTCTTTTGGGTGGCTAAACCCCAAGGTTTTATTTGCCCTGGCCTCGTGGAGGGATGGCTCAGCATGCTGGAATGATTTAGTGGCACCACAATGACATGATAAAATTTGGAGGAGCCAAACACAAGAGCTGACACCACTGAGACAGGCAAACCTTGGGTGACACAAGGTTTCAGGGTACTTGCAAATGCATTTGAGATTTGCCTGAATTCTCTCACGTAACACAGAAAATACCATAAACAGGTTTTCTGTTTGGCTGTGGGTTCAGAGCAGCCAGATTTACACTTTGATTACTCATTGGTAAAAACTACAGCTCTCCTGCTAGGAAGATGTCTGTTCCTCTCTTGGATTGCCAGCACAGAGCAGGTTAGGTGGCAGGCTTTTTTCCAGCACAAAAAGAGAAATAGCAAGAAACTGCAGGATGGTCCTTTCTTATCACAGTTTGGAGTGAGGAAAGAAGAGATCAGTGTGTCAGGCTGTTGCTCAGCTGTGGTGTGACCGATGATTGAGGGCCATAGCTTTTGGTAAGGCTGTGACGACTTTCACGTCTGCACAAATAAAGTGGCAAAAACAAACAAGTCAGTTGGCTGGAGTGATGGGTATTAAAAAGAATCTGAATAATTACCTTGTTTAATAGGGAAAACGTTAAGAACAGTTATTATTTTTCCTTTGGGTTTTCAAGACCACGCTAATGTCTTGCAAACAGTAGTCAAGGAGTAATTTTATGCAGAAAGTGTCTTTAGTCAACCAGCCTGAACTATAATTCAGCTGAGAGGCAAACTTGGAGCTTTTGGTATTCCATGTGAAATTCTCATAATGTTTTTTAGTGGCTTGCACCTATTTTCTTTCAAGCTTTTTCATTTTAGTTTCCTCCCTCTCCCTTACTGGTCTCCTCATCAAAACTCCTCATTTAGATACTGTACTTTTATCTGAATTTTACCAAAACTGTCCTAGGGTGTAATTATCATCTTAAAAAGATACATCATTTTATGATTTGAAGTTCCTGAGCAAGCTTGTAAACACAGCATCCCTGCAAATGCCTATGTCTTGCAAGTCTGAAAGTATTCAGCTTTATGAATCTGTTTTATCAGCCTCATTGAGAAAAAATACTATAAAGGCACTGTGGAGAAGTTCATCTCTGCATATGTTATCACAAGGATTTCCCTTTTAATGGGGAAAATATTATTAAGCTCAGACTATTATGAAAAATTTAATTTGTCTGGGCATGTGATAGCCATGAGGAACAGATAAAAGAAAAGATTTAATAGTTTCAGTCCTTGGCAGTATATTTTGTTCCAGTAACCACACAGAATTTAAGCTGTTTGTGTTAAACTTGAACAAAGCTAAACAGAAGAAAAGAGAGATCATGCTGATTTTCACAGCCAGTCAGAAGAATCCTTTTGGAAACTTACAAAAGGGTGAAGCATTCCCTTCCCCAGAAAAAATTCTTTAGGAGGAGTGAGCTGCCATTTGTGGGGTCCCTCTGAGGTTGTTCAGAACAGGAAAGTATCTTTCTTCTTGATCAGCTGAGTGGCTGCCAGGTACTGAATGTCACTAAAGCAAAAGCGTGATACCTCCTGCAATCTGAGTTTCCTACAAATTACTTTATAAAATGTCTTTTTACCACCTTTTGTGTGAGTATTAGATGAATTCCCAAGGTCAGTCTTTCTGGTGCATCAGTCGTTTTGCATCTTTCGCCAAGTTTTTAATCAGACTGAGCACAAGTTATCTGCTAGTGAAACTGAGAGAGTAATAATTTATGAAGGTTTTGGCAGCATTAAAGCACAATTTAGGGGGTGCGTTAGGGCTTATGGACATACCCAAGTATAGAGGAGTGAGAGCAGTAACCTGGACAATCAGAAGAGGATTAAGAGTTGAGCAATAAGCCCCTGCTGTCTTGAAACACCTTTGCCTTGATGGCTGGCTGTGGCCAGCCACACAGGAAGGAATAGTCTGAGCAGCTCTGTTCCTCGCTTGCTCTGTCTGACTTCCCTGGCTCTGCTCTGCTCTGTGTAACAAAATTCACATTTTGGGCACAAAGGAACAGAGGAGAGGTTTTACAGTAACTTGATGATCAACCTACCATGTAAATGGGGAATAAAGAGATGATTCACTACCCATCTTTCCTGTGCTTCCTACTGGCAACTCACCTTGTCAGAGCTGAAAAAACCATGAACCGTGGCAGCGATCCAGGTGAAGGTTTTCCAGCAAAGAAAAAGAAATTAGAGGGCAAATATAATATTCAGTTAAGTGTTGGTAAAGAAATATTTCAAGAGTTTGCTAAACTTCTCCTCAGCTCCCATGCATTATTAAAGTCACTTGGAATTAATAACTTTCCAGTACTGGCTGGCAACTGAAGAACTTCCATAAAGATGAATTAACTAAGAAACGAGGGAAAAGCTCGCATCAGAACATAATGGCATTATAATTTGCACAAGAACATTTGTCAGAGAGGAAATTATTACTAAATGCTACAAAAGAGTCCTATAACAAAGGAATCTTATGGGAGGAAATGTTCAGAGTTTTTTATGGTCTGTTCTCTATTTCAGTGCCTGATGTAACAACTAACTCTAATGTGCACAGTCAAGGTCATTCAGTGGAACTGGAGCCAGCAGCCATTTGTTCCAGCAGTCCCTCTATTTCTTCCCAGGTCTTACTGAATTCCTGGAAGATTTTCTCCCCATTGTTTAACAGAGGCTGTGTGAGGTCTAGGAGTCGTCTCCTATTCTTTTCTTTTTATTGCCTTCTTTATAATTTCTCATTCTCTGTTTTTGCTACAGTTCGTTTTCTCCCAGAGATGCTATACTCAAATTCTCTCCCAAGAGGACAAAATCTGCAGATATAAGTTCAAAAATCTTGTCTTTGCTTTCACAGTTGTATGCATCTTCAAGACGTATGGTTCCTGTTTGAATTTCTCTAGCGTGCTCCAGAATCAGAGGAACTTTCTCTCGCTGGGAAATTTTCTCAAGCCAAGAAATCTGGCTAGAAGTCATGATGTATTTTGCCTCCTGCTTGTGTGTCTCTACACTTGTGAGGTCTTGCAGTGTTTTGCAAGTTGTAATACTTGGAGCATAGCTTAGGACTATTCGGCATTACTGGGCTGTAAAGGCTGACTCTTCAAACTGCGCTGCCTCGTGTAAAACACGAAGCCTTGAGCTTTATATCCATGTGTTTTATAAAAATTCCTCTCAGACGTGTCACTGCCGCTCATTGGAGGCATCTGAGCACCCCACTATGTCATCTTGGAGACCTGCCACAGATCCTAAAACCAGATCACCAGTTGTAAACTTAGTATGGAGTTGGGCTCGTTCTTTGGCAGGAGGAAGGCAGCAAGAACCCAGTCCTATCCTGGGGAGGATGGGAATGCAGCTCCTGACTACACATCCAGCGAGCACTTCCTATCCATGGCCGTCAGGATCTGCACGTGTCTGCCTGTCCAAGTTTACAATTCATTTAAAGAAGCAATATTTTTAAGTGGTTAAAAATATTTGGGTCAGATAAATCACTCCAAGGTCTTTCCCCAGACTGGATTGTGCTAGAGTAACTCTGTTGAGTAAAATACCTAATTATTTTTTCTAGTTGCTATGATTTTATATTGACAGCATTTTCCTGGTTATTTCTGGATTATAGTACAGCTCTGTTCGAGCTCAATGAAACCACAATATTTTCAGTGTGGAGTTTGGAGTGTTAGCTAGAAAAATGATTAAAACTTTTCCGATTTATTCAGATCAGCCCAATCCTTAATCCAGAATTTAAAAACAGATAATCCTCTGTTTCATTTTCACTTTCCCTCAGAAATGGCCGTGTAACTAAGGGATCTTTCAAGACCTTGTTGTTGCAAGCAACTACGCAAGGAAAATAGGTAGTTTATAAAAAGTCTCTCTCCTATTACCAAAAATTAACTACATCAGTTCTTATTCAGGAAAGTAAGTGCCATTAAATCACGAAATTGCTTATGATAAAACCAAAGAAAGTGTGAGTGAAAATGTAAACACAATGACGACTCGGTGGTGCCAAAATTAAAGCTTATATTACACCAGCTGATAGCTAGCTGCAAGTCAGAAATACGATACATTAAAATAAACAGTTTGAGATTAATCTTCAGCTATCTGGCAGAGCATGAATTAAAGCACATTTCAAATAATGTCAACATCAGTTTCATTCTCCTTCCCTTACACCCTCTTCCATTACCCAGCCTTATACATATGTTTTCAGTTGAATCCCAGGGTCGGGGATGGACTGTTAGCTGGTGGACCCACTTCACATGCCCAGACGTCTGGGAGCACAGTAATTTAGCAGGAAATTGCCCAGGTCATCTGGGAAAAAGTGTGTGACTCTCTGCCACTCGCTTTTGGAATAGATTACTGAGAGACCTTGGAGTTCATTATTTATCTCAATTTCTAGAAAAAATCCATGTGATATTTGAAATTCAAGTTTGTCTTAGGGCTCTCATTACTGTGCATCACCTACAGGAAAACTTTAGGGTCGTTGCAACGAGCTGCATGCCAAGTAAAATTGAGTAGTGTTTGAATTTAATATTGGAGCAAGGGCAGATCATAGGGAAAATAAAAACCACTCCCCTGTAGTGCAAGATATACTTATATGGCTCTGTTCACTTGAAAATCTGTTCTCGTTGATCTTAGTCTGAATCTCTGCAGGGTTTCCTTGGTCAAGGAGGCTAAAATTGATTCAAGACCCAAAGCTCTTCAGCTCAGTGTTGACAAAACCTAGAATCCAACGTCCTTGTGTCAACACGCTCTGACTTTCTTGGATCTTCAGACCACATTCTGCTGTATGACCAAAAATGGAAGGTGGATCACAATGAGAAACATATGGCTGCGAATGGAATTTCAGACTGGAGGAGAAGAAAGGAGGAGGAGGACGGAGATTGAGAGGAAAAGAGCAGAGTAAAGTAGAAAATGAAAAGAGAAATTAAATTTAGGCTCCTCTATTAGGAAGAAGGAAAACAACCCCCTCAACTCTTCTGGTGACCTTACATGGGAACCTCCTAGAGCTTTGTTTTTATGACTTCCCTCTCTCTTGCATTTACATAAGGTGCTAGACATTAGATTTGGGATAAGCTGGAGAGCTACAAATTTTGAGTTATTTACCTGCTTTCCAGGGCATTCCAAAGGAGCGTGCAATATGTCTTGAGTTTAGAGGCAGGAGCAGCTTTCTAAATGAAGATGTTTGGCTGTGACTCTGTAGCTCGAGGTTGTTCGCAGAAATGTCTGAGGCAAAAACTCATTCAGTTAGTTCATAATTAGAGCTGACTGAAGGGCAACAACAGCTCTGCTGTGGGGCAACTTGTGAGGTCCAGCAATTTGGGTTTGCTCAAACACAGCCTTATCTACTGGGAATTTAAAAATGTCCACTTTTCATTCTGCCGCGGAGCAAAGTTTGGGGCTTTTTGTTTGCTTTTGCAAAAGGCCAATATGTTTTACAGGGTACGGGAAACGGCCTTTCAGCGAGCTGTGCCTCATTCCTTACAGGAAAGGACAGTGCCCGGGCTTGCCTGGGCATGCTGTCCTTGGTGACGCTGTTGGCCCTTGTCGGTGGCTCCAAAAGGACTTGTGTCCAGGGCAAGAGGAGCTGTCTGGCTCCCATGGATACAGGTCTCACCTGGGACTGACACTGCTTGTATCATGTGCAGCTGCTCTTATCGTGTTTTAAACAGTCTTCTTATTTCAAAAGGACCAGAGGAGATGGGACTTTCCTGGCCGGATGAAGATGTTTCTTGCTGTAGCTTGCCAAACTGTGTTGTACATAGAAATAGGGAAAAACAATACCAGAAAAGAGATGCACATGATTCAGACCAAATTCCCATTTCTAAAAATGATGATACAGTGCAGATGATACAATTACACTGCTTCAGAGCTAATAACACTTGATAACCAAAATCTCGTCCCTTATTTTGACAGAATTCCCTGTGGGCATCATGGGAGCAATGGCTAAGAGGTAACATTTTAAATGCAGTGTCTGCTACTGGATCTTGCTTCTAAATTCACAGTACATCAACCCTCCTCTCATCTGAATTCTTAATAGAGTCTCTACTGATTGCACCAAGTTTAACATATACATAATTATATTTTATATATATTGTAAATAACAATGGACAGCTGATTATAAGTGATGCTTGACGCACCAGCTGAGATTTTAGGGGTGGAAGAGAAAATCAGGTTCCTACTGACAGGTGATTCTCTACGTGTTCTTGAGAGTGTAAAGAGATTTTCATGTGGGTAAAGAGCCTGGTTAAACACTGATGTAAGTGTCAATCTGTGCCGAGATTTCCAATTGGGAACCAGATTATATCTTCAATGAGTAGCCCTACTAGATGCAATACACACTCTTCAGATTCTGGTTTATAAAATTAACTTGATATGATATTGGCCAAGCTTGTGTGACTGCATTGTACAAATGGATATCTTGGAGTATTCTAAATTTGTTTGCTTTTCAGACAACACCAAAATTCTGGTTTTGGGCAGCCTATTAAACACTAAGCAGTGCAGACTGCTTCAAAAATAGCATAAGCTAAACACTGATTGGTTTTTAATAAATCAGACTTAAACACTGGGTAAGTTTAATAAAGCGGATACTTAAGACAAGCATAATGAAAGGTGAAGGTCTGTTTTCTTTTTATTTCATTTCTTAACCTCTACTCTTCGATCCTGTGTTTGGTTTGGAGTTTAAAATAAATCATTCTCTTAAATGAAGTAATAAGAGAAGTAGAGTGAAGAGCCGACCTGTGCAAAGAAATTTATTGCAGAGAAACTAGCAGGCAGGGAGAAAAAAGTTCCTATATTAACTACAAAACAGTAAGTGCTAAGACTTTAATAACTTCATTGCAATGAAAATGTTTTTCATAGAGTCAAAACAGATTAGTTGCAAGAAAAAATATTTAGTTCTTCTACTTGAAGCCAAACGGTGAAAATTTCAGTTAATCTAAATAGATTTATGGCTCTCATCATAGGCTGTTCCCTCTGATGATTTGGCACGTTTTTTGCTGTAACCAAACACCTTAAGACTGTACTCAGACTAGAGAGAAAAGTGATCATGCTTCCCTTTTATAACCTCATGTCTTCCATCTGCCTTGGGTCCGTGTGACTGCGATGCCCTCACACCTTTCTCAGAGCTGGTCTGGAGGAGGCACGGGTAAATCGCTGCCTCTTCTCAACTTCTACAAGCTGAGAGGGTATTTGACTTCATATTCTAGGATGCATTGCCTCTTTTTGCATTAGTAGTTTTTGCAGCTGCTCCTAATTTCTTTTGCCAGCAGTACCAAGCTTCAGTAAAGTCGGAGAGTTCCCCCCAAAGCTTCTGTGAATCTATTGAAAACAGCCTTGTGCTTTGAATGTTTCAAGCAGAATTGTTTCTAGACACATTCAAAAAAAATAAAAGCCAGTTTCAACATAAAGTGGAGAGGAATAAATTTCAGTTTTCATTTCGAAGAGATACATACATGTATGAAATCTAGTTTAAATTTATTCATATGTGAATGGTGGCAGAAAGTGTTTATTAGTCATATAGCAATGCGAAGGTAATGTGTGTAGAGGCTTTCCTTTGGAGACAAGGTATTGAAAAGGCATTGACGAGTGGAGGAAAAGCAGAAGGTTGTCTGGTTTGTGTGCTTACATATAGATGGGCATTCAGTTATGATTATTAATAACCTCCAACAAATTTATCAGGAGGTGCCTCTGTGTATCACACTTGTACAAGATACAGTTTGAAGCTATTAGATGATAGCACTGTAGTAACATATTACTCTAGCTGTATACTTTTTGTAATCATTTTCTTTCAACAATTTGCCTTCTAAGGATAAAAATAAAAGTTTTTCCAATGATGACATTTAAACAAGGGCCACTGGATTAATGGAAGGAGTTGGTTACAGTGGACTCAGATGACTGCGAGCTGGTGACTGGAAAAGATTCCTAAGATGTATGTGGGTTTTGCTTTATTGAAGAGAAATTTTAGAATTGGGGTTTCTTTTCCAAGTTTAGGAATGATGTGTTGGTAAAGCAGAGGGATGTCAGTGTAGGTAAGAAAAAGATAACTCTTCTGACAAAGGTGTTAGTGAGGTTAATTAGCAAAGTTACCCAACAAGTTTTTCTAGCCAATACATTATTTATTCTATTGAGCTTTCTTCTACTCAGTCTGGTTTTTGGGTAAACATTCCAGATGAAAGCAAATCAGAAAATTCTGTAAGCTTCAGATGACTTCCCTAAAGAAGATCTCCTTTAAGTGAATTTAAAATGTACGGATATACAATGAAAAAAATGATTTGGACATTTCTGTTAGTAAGGCAGTCCAGATATTGTAAGATTTCCACTTGTTTTGGTTTTCCTGCAAGTGGGTATAAAATTTCCTTCTTAGATAACCTACACTAGTTGAGGAATCAATGGATGATGATCTGAGAATAAAGCTTAATATTTTGAAAAAATATAGTCAACAATTTGCAAAGTGTTTGCTTTTAGTTACAGTGGTGTCAGTGCTCAATTTGACTGAAAGCTGCATTCTTTTTCTCCTGAGTGAGTGGAAAACCATTTTCCTGTGCTCCTACTGTCACCAACGGGCTCCACCTCTCTCAATATTCTGAGCAGGAAAATGTGTTCTCAGAGGCAGTGCTGTCTTTCCTGAGACATTTCGCTTGTCCACTGTGTTATTCTGAATTCATAAAAATTAATTTACAGAAGCAGAAAGAGATCCTCATTTCAAGAAGGATAAGCACGCTTGTCAGGCTGATGCAGATGGGAGGTGGGATGGCTGTACGCTCAGCAGGTAAGGTGGGACCATTCCTAGCTTTCTTTAGCACCATACGGAGAAGAAAAATAAAAAACTTTCATGTTTTTCCATCCCCAGTGTTGATAGGTAACTCTGGGAAATTCTGGTAACAAGGCAGCAGCAATTTGAGGGGTTTTGTTTAGGTTTCTTATCGGTTTACTGTGACAACAATCTTAGTTCCTTTGGGAGTTGTCCTTGTGAGAGAGGGGGATTTTTGGAACTGTGAAAATGTGCGAGTCCTGTATAACATCACTGTCCTGGTTCAGACACTGCTTCTGACAAGACTAACAGTGATAACATGCAGAGATGACTCTCGAGTGACTGTTTACACAAGATAATCTCGTTGCAGAACATCAGAACCCTTGTTACCCCCTCCGCAGCCATGCACACCTTCCCGGCCTCATCCTGGTGGGGGCTCATGGATAATTCCATGTGAGCCTCACTTTCTGCTGGTTGGATCGGTTATTTTTGCCGCTTCAGCTGCAAATCCTGAATTTGTCATGCGGCACACTAATAACTCCACTCCTGACCCCAAAGTCATTAACTGTGCAAAAGACTCAGTGCAGGGCTGTAGTAGCTCTGACAAACTAAATACTATCCTTTTAATTGGGTTCCAGACTTCTCTGAGAGGGGGGATCGGTCTCTTCCTTCAAGTAACAAGTGACAGGACAAGAGGAAACAGCCTCGAGCTGCACCAGGGAGGTTGAGATAGGATATTAGGAAAAATTTCTTCACTGGAAGGGTTGCCAAGCATTGGAATATGCTGCCCAGGGAAGGAGCTGGCGTCAGCAACCCTGGAGGTGTTTGAAAGATCTGTGGATGTGCCGCATAAATTGTACATCTGCTGCAGGAGGGATCCTGATCCTTCACTAGCTGGAGAGGACACAGTTGTGTCAATCTAATTTAGGTATTTTGAATGTTTTTCTTGAGGTGTTTTTACACAGTCAAGACTTAGAAGCTGAGTTATTTTCTTCCTGGTAGTGTGAGAAAAATTTGTGCTGTTCATACCAGTTACCAAATGTCTTACACCTCTTGAAGGACTGCTCTGAGCTGTTCTGACAGCTCCTGGGGAAGAAGCACAATGTCTGCTTGGTGCAGCCACACACACGTGTCCTCGATGGTGACGCTGGGACACTTCACTCACACAGCTGGGCTGTGGGGAGGGGGGAGCGCACAGCTGTGCTGACCCCACGCCGGCGCCGGAGCCCAGCTGTGACCGTCACACTTTGCTTGTCGTTTCCTCACTGCTCTCGGGGGGATGCTGTCACCTGGCAGAGAGGTGTGGGTGCCTTTCCCTACCCACAGCACCTGGAAACCTCCAGAAAGTCCCAGGATTTCCCACCCATTCACGCTGGAGTGTGGCAGTGTCCCATAACGGCACTGACAATCTCCTGATGGAGGATTTATCCACCTCGCAAAACGATGCTTGGAGAGCTTGGAGGCAGTTCCAAAGAAGGTTGTGTGCAGATGCTGACTTGGGGCTCTAAATCAGTAGTGTCACATAGGTGCCACATCGGGCTCAGACTGGGAAACTCGCAGAGTTTATCATTCCTAGCTCACGCCTTTGTCTCTGCAGAAGCACGTGGCACAGAGGATGCACAGTTTTGGTAGTCCCACATGTTTGGTACACCAGCAGTGACACACTTGGCTCCTTGGTCGTTCAGTTTTCTTCTCTGTCCACCTCATTCCTTTTATCCCATGGGGATTTTTCTCTTTTTTTTTCATAGGCAAGGTTTGTGGTGGGCATAATGGAATGAGTTAAAAGGTGCCAAATTAAATTAGTTCACAAATTTGGAAGGAAGCCAGTCAGGAAATAGCAACTGCTTTTATAGGGAAGCGTGAGAGAGGCAAGGAGACAGGGAGGATCTGTCTGCCTGTGTGCATGTGCAAATGTAAATCATGTGCCCAAAAACCAAAGTCAGATGATTATAAACGTTTTGGATCGATGCAGCACATTTGTGAGTGATTTCCAATACTTCTTCCTGGAAAAAAAATCCCCTTGTTTGCTCACAGAAACAGCCAGATGTACAGGACTCGTTGGGAACTCATGCATTGGCATTTTGGATGTTTCACGGTTACCTTGCTGTGCTGGTCAGTGAAGGAGCCCCAGCTATACCTTATTAACTTGATGTGAGAGTGCAGCACGGTAGGAAATAAGGATGATGTGCTCACTAGCTCCACACTAATGGTCTGCATGGCTTTAGCTCTCCTCTGAGCTTACGAACGCAGCAGCCATGAGGAAATCTTTCCAGCCACAGCTTGCCTCCACTTTACAAGTTGATCTCATTTCATCTGCTCATGTGACTTCCAGCAAAGTCAAATCTGCAGAGGCTTCCCCTCACTTCATTCCGCCCTGAACTTAAAATAGCCAAGAAGCTTTTATATGGCTTGCAGCAGAAAACAGCCGTGGTGGCTTTCAACCAATTACATCATGATTATGCGGTAATCTGTGTTTTCTATGTGTTCAGAAATGTATTTTTTGCCACAAGTGCCTATTATAGTAGATTTATGGAAGAGCGCAGGGCACACTTTCTGCTTTCTAAACTGAATATTTTATTATATTAGACACTTGCCAAAGTTCTCCTAATATATTTTGTGTCAGACTGTTGTGGGAAACAGCACAAAATGGAATACATTTCTTAGTTTCTCATGAATATTAATCTCTGAAGAGAAGCACAGACTATATTCCACCACCTGATTCTTGGTGCAACATTAAACCAAATCTATGAGATCTCTGTATGAGATTGCAACTCTTGAGAAATTTTGCTGTACTCCTTTAATTCTCTGTTATCCAAGGCACACAGTGCATTGAAATACATTGTTGAGCTACTGAAATTGTGGTTATTGAATATGTCATTTATGCACCTTTACTGAAGGTCTTCAGAGTTCTTTACAAGGTCTACCTTGTGTGTTTATTTATTCTATGTTTATAAATGTAAATAGAATGCATGCTGCATAATATATATTAGGTATATTATACATCTTACATCGGTGTAAAGTTAGAAATCAGGAGAAATGAAGTAAATTACTTACCAAAGCCAGAGAACAACTGTGTGGAAACATTAGCAATGAAAATCAGAAACTGGGACTCTTGGCCCTTTATTCTAACCATTAAGCAGTAGTATTCAGCTCTACATGGGCACTGTTCTGGGGAGGAAATACATAATCAAACTGCATAGAGGAAGTATTTTTCGGCTTCACAAGTCTGAGGTAGTTTGATTGAAAGAACCATATAATCACCAGATACATAAATAACTAGTTGATAAAGGCAAGAAAATGAATAGGTGGGGAACCCTTTATGTCTTTGACATTTGACTGGGAAGAGGAGAACTTGTTGAACTCAGAGGAGGGGTCAGAGCATCTTTGACAAGAGAAATACTTCTGGAGTTCAGTGTGGGACCTGTCACTGCTGGGTTCACTTTGGATCTTGGCTTTCTGCTCCTGTTTCTCCTCATCTTCCTTCTCAGGCACTCTTATTTTCATATGTGAAGATTACTAATAGAATTAAATGCTTTATAATTTTTTAATCTCTAATTAAGCCCCTGGTCTGGCACTTTTTACAATAATTGCAGCTAAAATCCTTTCATCAGGTATTATTCCAGAGCTTGTAGCTCCTGTGCTTCAACAAGAAAAATCCATAGAACACTGTGTAAGGATATAAAATGTGACATCTTTCATGTGTTTTCAAACTCAGACTCTTTTTATCTACCTGGCTTTGAAAACATCCTTCACCTGTCTCACGCAGCTGAGTTCTGGGCACTTTGAGATGCTTTTCTGGTAACAGCACCTTCCCTCTCTGAGATCAAAATGATAAAACCATTAATCTGCCTTTCATGGCATCGATAAGGGGTTTGTTTAGTCACAGCAAAGTAAGGTTTTGTGAACAGCATGCAGTGTTTCAGGTTTCCTTGTAGTTACAGTGACATTCTGGCTATTCTGTTGCACTCACCCAGAGCTGTTGGCTGTTTTCAGTCTGTGTCACCAATCTCAAAAGTGTTTCTAACGTGACCAAGAGAGGTACCAGAGCATCTTGCTTCCAGTAGATTCCTTGAAGGCATCCTAGTGATGAATAAAAATGAGATAAAAATATGATACATCATCCATGGTGCGCTAAAATGGGCCCCAGAGTTTTTGAGACTGGTACACAGTTTGCATTTCATTTAAATGAACGCTTTGCCTCATTACTTAAGTAGACAGCCTTGGGAAAACCTCATATTATGAGCTTTATTTCAAGCTTAAGTTAATTATTCATATGATTATTTTTCTTTCCTAGGTACCACCATTCTCCTTTCCATAGTCTGACAATAAATAATGTACCTAACATGCCTTTATTTTTAGACCAAGAAAAACACACTCAACAGTGAACTTATTTTGTGTATGGCAATCAAAGTTCAATAAATATAAAAAATTAATCTGTTTTTCATTTGTGTAAGCACAAAAATGTATTTAAGAAAATTCAGTTTCCTTCATATTTTACACTCTTTAAACTCCAACTTGGCCTTAGTGACTTTTTTCCCAACTTAAAACCTTGTTTGCCAAGATTCAAACTGAGTGAATTTTTATTGCGCAGCTATAAACCATTGAGGGGGGGCAGAATTATATAATGGAAAAAAGTTGAAATAGCCTTTGCTCTAAAAGTGCAAATAGCATACAGCACCCATTAGAGAGCAAAAAAAAAAAAAAAAAAGGGTCATTGCTAATATTTTCATCGACACACTCCTAAAATGCTTTAAAATGCACCCGGGGTGCCTTGCACAGATGGAACCACTGAACACAGTTAAGGAGTAATGACCAATGGAGAGGGCAGCTAATGATGAGTTGGGCTAAAAGCTGTAGTGAAACCACCAGCCCTGAGCTTCACTGGTCTTTAGCAGCCAGGAAATGCCAAACTTTTGGAGAAAGAAGAATAGTCTGGCCCTGATGCTGTTCAGGGTGTGGTGCTCTGGTGGCCAGGTGAGCATCCTGATGCTCCTGGCTGTACCAGAGGAGAAAGAGGGGGCAGAAATACCCAGGGACATGTCAGTTTTACAATAATCACTCATGAAAAGCTGGAAAATATTCAGATTCTGTTAACAATAGTTTGGACATGCTTCCAATTTTTTTCTTTTCGAAGCTGGCAGCTGTAAGACTTTTGCTGGTTGTTATTTTTCAAACTGGGGTGCAGCTCTCGGTTACTCCAGTGAACTACAGCCTCCAGTATTTTTCAGCATGACCTGAATGGTCAAATCTTTGGCTAGTTCATTGATTTAAACTGAAATACCATCTGGCAGCAATACAAAACCCAGTCTGGTAGGAGGTGAAATGGAAGGGTAGGAAAGGATGTGTAAAAAAGATATGACTGGAGAACAAAAATGTGTATCAGCGACAGTATCAGGATCGGTGTAAGAAATTCCATGGTGTGTCTTGGTGCCATCTTATGGTTAAGTTTTATGAGGCTTTTCTTCATGAAAGAAAACACACAGATTTGAGGGGAAGAACCAGAGTTCTCCTATGGTAGGCAAGTATTTTCGTTCGGTGGAGTACGACTATTGGCATTTACAAATGCGTAATAATGAAGGGGAACAAATAACATTCATTATAATGCACTTGAACCAACAATCAGAGTCTGTTTTAAAGTCAAGTGTCTCGCAGCACATGAATTAACTTGACAGAATTAGGAAAATACTATGGAAACTGGAAAATGTACGGCATAAAGCTGACTCTGTTTTGCCAATTCATAGTCCAGTGCATTTGTATAATTTTTATACATAAATGAAGCATTGTGTAATCTGTGTAAATCATCTGTAAGTACTGGGAGCTGTGGTATCTAGAGCATGAAGTGCATGGAGCTAGAGAAAAAGCTCTGAAGAAACAGCAATGTTAATGTGATGACTGAGAAGCGACTGCATATTTAACTGTCTGTGAAACAGAAAAAGGTTAACTGCTACATGAGAAGCATAATTGTTACAGCACAGCTTTCCCATAGCTTTTGAGGGCACTATATATAGATAGGTGTATATATCTATATATTCATGATTTCATGTAAATTCGTGCATTGATCTGTGCACCGAGAGCAAAAAAAACTTTCAGCTTTTTTATTTTAACCTTTATTCTTCTATTATTAATTTTCTATTATCCCCTTTATGAATGGGAGAGCAAAATGTTCTCGATTCATGTAGTTTCATGTGACTTTCATTAACGTTTGGTCTTTAATTTGGTGACATTCCATTTGTGATACGTCTTTCCCATGAATATGATTTAAATCAATTTCTTCAGGTTTCACTGCCATAAAGCTTTAGAGAGAAGTCTGCTAATGCTTGTTCTGTTCTGAAAGACAGTGAGATCAGGACAGCAGGAGCCTTAGGTTTTAGTCTTTAAAAAAGAAATTCTGTAGAGGCCTCAGGTGCAGAGTATGTTCAGAAAGTAAATATCCAAAAGCTCCATACTCAACACCTGGGGGAAAAAATCATGGCATACTCTCTTAAGGTGCAGCGCACAAAATCTTTTGCTTATTCAAGGGAAATCTCCCAATTTAAAACAGTGAAGAAAGGATGAATCATTGTTCAGTAATTCTGAATAGCTCCTATTTGTTACAAATCTGATTTTTTGCTAGGACCTTCAAATACTATGAAAGTGAAAACCATAAATATAGGTGCAACAATCTCGCACAGCAACAGGTTGGATCCTCAGTAAGCTTCAACGTGAGAATATCCACAAGCATAAAAATAGTGGATATTCATATTCAGTAAATCAAACCTGGTTTGTATGTTGCAGAAAGAATGGGATCTAAAGAGTTTGAAAAAAAAAAAAAAAGAAAGGATGAAATGGCTTTAAAATTAACTGAAAGAAGGTCAACAGAAGAAATAAGTAGAGATGATTAGAGGAGAACAGGTAAAATTTCTGTGGAAGGCCAACCAGAATAGAGAAGGAATAATCAGTTCATAAATTCAATTCAACAGTTTTTAGTTAAAAGTTCAATTATGCTGTTTAAGGTCTTCCAGATGGTCCCACAGGATAGCACATTTCTTTCTTTTTCCTTGGATAACTGCAGTCCACTCTTTCTAGACTGCAATTCCTTGGGTCTGACCTGAGCAGTGGCCCAGATCTCCAGCACAAACCAACAGAGCAGCAGTTCTTAACATGGGTAAGTCAATAGACACACCTGACATGAATTTCCTTTACATGAGCTGGCATGTGAGTTTTGTTCAGGCAACATTATGGTGGTTTAGTCCCTAGTATGGATCACGAAAGGGTGAAACTGTTTGGTTTCGAGCACAAACTTGTCCAAAAACCTTGTCTTCCCGGATGTCTTCACAGTATGTGCAAAGACCAACTGCTTTCCCCCAGCTTTTGGTAAAGTATGAAGTACCACTACTCATTTCCAGGCCAGGAATATTTGAAACTTAGTTGTTAACAGCCTAATAAAAAGATTATTTTTTTCTTGAAAAATACAGAAAAAAAATTTCCAAACTGTAATCCGTATTTGTCCATTGAGCATGATTCCAAGATCATCGTTTCAGTGCTCTGTCATGACTGTAGAAAGCTGCCTCCCTGTGATGAAAGTCTTGCTAGATTTTCCTAGGGTGTAGCTAGGCCTGGCTCTCTCAATTTGTCCCTTTTCAGATCAGAAGGAGTGAGGAAACTCATGTCACCGAGTGATTTAGAGCTGTTTTCCACAGCAGACAGCTGCTGGGAGAGCAACAACCCACCCATTCCCCGACACCGGTATCAGATTAATCAAAGACTTGCTGGGGCACTTTCCCCTGATATATGGCTACAAAATCTCTGTCTCCAAGAATTAGATGGGTCAAAGAACCTTTTTATGGTTAAGCTTTTTGGTTGGAAATGGGATTACCACGGGACGGAGTGGTCCTCGGGCAAGCAGGCGAAGACTTCAAAGGCAAACTTGGCAGCAGAGGCTTGGCAAGTAAAACACTTGAAGCCTCTGCCAGGCATCCCATGTCCAACAGTGCCCAGCATCCTACACAGAAGGAAGCTGAGGGAAACTTCTGATACTTTAATGAGCTAAAGAGACTGTAAAAAAGTAGTGTTTATAACATGTGCGTTGTGCCAGAGACCGAAAAGAATCCACTTTTTCTCTCTCTGTGCAAGGGATAAAGAGGTAATTCATGGCAGAGAAATAAATAAAAATTACCTCAGGCTTGTAAGAGCTTTTTTCTGTTGTTTTGTTTTAAACTTTTTTAATCTGCCTTATCAATTAATTACCATAAAATAATGTTTATCTTTGTTGCATTTCAGTGGCAGCTCTGGCTCTTTATGATTTCTTTCCAAAGTAAATGTTTGAGCTTTTTCGGCTGAACTGACAGAATATACCATTTCCATTAAAAACCAAAGTCATGAAAGCCATGTAAACAGCTTTTACAGGCCCTGTAATCACCTATCTATGTTTCTATAAGTGGACCAGGGAATGAAAAAATCCAGCTGGTGATTCGGACTGCGTCTGGCACTGCAGCCAGGTGTGCGTGGGCAGGTGCCTGTGCTGCTGTCTCTGCCTTCAGCAGGGAGATGCTGGCTGGTGTCCCTCTGCTCCAAGAGTCCATAGAGGGTCGTCTGGATACAGCCAATCTCTCCTGGAGTGCTGCTCATCCAACAACTCTGGGGCTGCTTCCACCCTAAGCCAAAATTGGTGGGAATGGTTTTTGTGAACTTAGTGGCATGGTGAGACACTTGATGTGAAAATTTGCATTAACAGGCTGAAAGGCCCATTGAGAAAACATGTTGTAGGACCATGGAATGATTCTACAATGAATGAATAATATAGGTGATTATTATTAGAAAGCCCATATATTATTATTAGAGTGTATGATAACATAGATTATTATTAGAAAGCCCGTGTAATACAGATTATGTTAGAAGGCCCACTGAGAAAACATAAAATCATATAGAATAATTCATTACATAATGAATGAATGAATGAATATAGAATACTTTCATTTTGCACTGAGATAGCCTGTTATCTGTGGAATTTCCATTCGTTTTCTTTTTAACAGTATTTTAAATATACTTATATATTTTATTCTGTTTTGTTTAATTTTATTTTAATTAATATTTTATTTAATATTTTATCTTATATATATTAGTATATTTGATTTGCCTTGATGGAAGTGTGTCTTGAAACTTGCTGTATAAGCCATTCTCCAGCGAGAAATGCCAACATATACCTTCTTAAAATACATTCATGGCATTTTGAAGTAAAATTGTAAATGGGCTCGTCAGCTTTGCCTCACCTCTGCTTCCCCCTCTCTTCCCATTAATGCAATGCTCAAGTGCTGATACGCTGAGCTTGTTATCTCCCTCAGGGGGATTAATTGTCCCCCTGCAAGGGAAGCTGAGAAAGCAAATAATAATATAAATCATGACATTTTGTTGCTCTTTTGTGCATTTTGTGTTACTCAAACTGAGAACCGGTTTCGTGTTGCTCAGGCGGAAGCTCTTTCCCCAGTGCTATAATGTCTACTCTGACTTCAGCAGCTCGGTTTAGTTGATTGCTACAGGCTTTTCCCTAATTTCCTCCTCCATTCATCCCCAATGTCCAACTAATAGCTGCAGGAAAAATGCTCCACTACTTTTTGTTGTTGTTGTTGTTGTTGTTGTTGTTGTTGTTGTTCTTTCAGTTAAAAACATCTGCTGGAATGAGTGCCGCTGCTGAGAAGTAAATTGTGGGCATTTGTCTGTGTAGCCCCCCACAAATGTTTATCTCTGGCACCTACTGAGCAACATTGCCCTTCGGAGCCCAAAATTTCCCTTCACTGACGTGAGGCACATTGTTGCCACGTTGGACATCACTCTCCTTGCTAAGGATTCCTGACACAAGGGGCTTTGCCTGGGATTTGCTCTGAGGAGGCCCAAGTGCCATGCAGGCAACTCTTTGCATCGGGCATGTGAACCCCGAGAGGACAAAACTCCGGTGGTCTGAGCCTGTTTAAAGCCTTAGGTCAGAGTTTCCATCTGTAAACATTCTCTTGCGTGTTTATGCTTTCATAGAGCTTGATTTATTGGAGGTGAAACCCACTGTATACTAACTAACTGTATACTAACTCTTTTAAGGAAACTGATTAATTATTGTTGATTGTAGAATGTGCTCATCAGCAATAATAACTCAGATGATCAGCTCATAGCCCCATACTATTAAGTTCATTTGCACGATGAGCTCTTTGGTTAAATGTCCAAAAAGTTACTGTACATTTTCCCACCTTTTGGAAAAAAAAAAAAAAATCATAATTATAATGTTGGTCTTTTACAACATATCTGCAGAACAGATGAAAAGTGTCCATTATGTTTCTGTCTGGGTGACATCACAGACCTCTGGTGCACTCAATGCATGCTTGTTAATAGATTTTCAGAGTGAAAAGAACTTTATATCGGGAGCTGAGAGTCATTCCTGAGTGTTTAGACACACAGACCTACTTAATATATATTTTTTTATTTTATATTTCTTGGTTTTGTGGCACTGACATGCAGTGGGATCTTCTCAAAAAGCTGGATTTTTCAGTAGCAGCACTTTAGGAAAGGCAGTACATCTTCTGCTAAAAGCACAATTTTCCTTTCCCGTTATAAAACCAAGTTTAACAATTTTTGTGTCCATTCTTGCCTTATCATTGCTTGCTACTAAAGTAGAACAAGCAAGACCTTTCACCTTTCTGAGGGATTTCTCTTTCCATGTCTGTGGCATGAACTCCTCATATTTTGCAAATTATTCAATGTGTAGCAAAATAACTATTCTTAATTCCAACTCTCCTTTTTCCTTATAAGCCAGATTCACTCCCTTCAAATCCAGAATGTCCCAGCTTTATAGCTAAGCTGAAATGTGGAGCAGAGAGCACCATTATTGCTGTTCAATCCTGCCCATTCAAGCTAAGCTCCAAGTATATAAATGTAATGAAGTGATAATACAGGGATGAAAAAGATGTCTTTGGGAATATCCAGCAACCCAGTGTTTGCTAGTAAAAATAAAATCACCACATGAAATCTAAAGTCAGTAAATACTTTTTAATTATTCTCCTATTTTGAAAAAAAAATTAATTGTGTTGTAGCCTTTTTTTAAAATTATTTTTCTGATGCATTTGTGAATAGAAGCGTGTGTTGGCTATTTTAAAGTGTGTGATGTGATCACAGGTACAAACAGTTTATGGCACTGCAGTCATACCTAGAAAAATCCAACAACAAAAAGAGAACAGCCCCTCTGGCTTTTACTGTTACACTATTCAGGAGAAGTTTAGTTCCTGGACCTGAAGTAGCAAGCAGGCATGAAATGTGATATTGTTTAATGGTGAATTTGAAACCTTTCACAGTGGGAATCCAAGAGCAAAATGACCTCTGAGCAGCCAGAAATCACTGGCTGCCAACTGCTGACATCTGTACTCCTGGTGATGCTCTGAGATTCCTGACGTATGAGGTTGAGTAAAGCAGAGTAAATTGATAAACCAAACATCATAGCTCTGGATTTCAGCTCAGTTTCTTCATATTGAAAATAGTGAAGAGAAAGCTTCAGCATGGCAACTGGTTTCAAAGAGGACACGTTTGGCTTTGACATTACTGCAACCCCAGTTCAGCTCTGTGTTTGAATTGGTTAATGCCTCCAGATTCAACCTTTTGTGCCATGTGAGGAAATGTTCCCTCGCTGCCCTGATCTCACATTCTTTCAGTGTGAGATTTTCTCAGTCTCGAAATATCCTTTATTAACAACCCAGAATTTTGGGGCCCAAATCAAAACTTTCAGTGCAGTCGATCCAGAGCCAAATGTTACAGCTCAATTTCTTTCTGTCCATGACTTTCCTACTGATACTCAAACAGCTACAGAGAAATCCAGTGTATAACCCTCATTTTCCACTTTCTGCTACAAAGTTTTTATCTTTCTGCGTTTGTTTTTATGGTAGGACAGTTTCTGGTTTGAATTTTATCTAGCATAAAAACTGCCTAAAGGCACAGACCTCGATACTAGCCTATTATTCCTTTCAGGTTTTGGCTGAAACTGAAACATGGAGGAAAACCAATTGTCCTCCTTTTCCTGTTCTGAAAGATAAGTGTGACATGAAGCACATGCCTCTCTTAAACGCTCTCGCATGTGCCTAGAATTTTAGGTCAATAAACCCAGCTCTGGAACACGGCTGAGGCCAGCATTATGGATTAAGGATTTGTTATAAGGGCCAGATTCCAGGCAGAGGTTTCTTTGTTCCTCCAGAAGGGTTTACTCATGCGCGTTACTCCTTGTTTTATGTCTCTGCTTTTCAGTGCTTGGCCATCAGATCCTAACAGGATGCAGCCGTGCTTCCCCGCTGCCCTCGTGCCTGCTCCACGCTCTTCATCCTCGCAATGCAAATGTTCAGAGCACGTAGATGTGGGTGTCCACGTCAAGACTCCCTCGGCAGACTGGAGGCTGTCATCACTTCTGTGTTTCCAGGACTCCCAGAAACCCAGAATTTGCAGATTCTTTGTTGTCTCCTGCACATGCACGGACCTCAACAGGCGCCTGAATTTTTAGACCGAGTTGTAGCACCTGGAAGACCCACACGAATTAGCCCATGGATTCATCCAGCTGAAGCAAATGGACTTAATATGAGGCAGACAAACTTCTAACGTGGCTGTTAAATTACATCCACTTTCCGCTGCTTCATTTCCAAGCACTCCATTCTCTTTTCCTTCATCTGGTGTGATTTTGGCCCCTGGAAGTGGAGTGGCAATGGCTATACAAGTCCTGTTCAGAGAGGGTCAGGAATGCTCATGTGAAAACAGTCTTAGTTCTGCCTTCTAGTGCCTCCACTCCTGGGGATTTCCTGTTACTAAATAATGCTCTTAATGATATTTAATTCTCCCATAAAAATAATTAAATTAACTCTGTGGAAAGACTGTTTTCCTTTCGGACAGGAAGAGACAGGGGATTAATGATCAATCGATTGCCTGTTCCTTGCTCTCACCCCTTACAAAAACATTATAAATATAGATTTTAAAAGATATGAGAGAGGTGAGAAATGAAAATCAAGGGCAAACTGAGGCTTGTTCTTGCTCTGAAGAGCCTCAAGCATAGTCTGTGGCTCACTGTAGGAAAAGCTGAGTGGTCAGAGGTGATTGCCTTGCTCACTTCTCTGCAGTTCCACCTAGCCCCTCTCCCCTGAGTATTTTTGCCTTTCGTCACCCTTGACATCTACATAATTTTTTTACTTGTCTTCTGGTGACATTCAGGCAAAAAGTTTCTCCTTGATTTCAGCTTCCTGAGCTGCTGGGAGCTGGTTGAGGAGGAGTGTGCCAGAGACAGGGACTTGGACAACCTTCTCCAAGCAGAAAGTTTGGAGAGCAAATAGCCCTGGGTGAACCAGCCCTAGAGGGAACAAAAGGGAGAAATATCCTCACACAAGGACAAGGAAAATTAAAAAAAATACTCTGAAATAAAGTGTCTGGCTTCAGCCTTCTGTGCCAGCTTAACACCCAGGCATGGAAGTAACATTTCCAGGTAGAGACGAGATGTGTGCATCCAGATAAAACCATGACTTAGTAGCCAAACCTGAAATTCCAGCCTGCCAAAAGCAGACCTGACTGCTTAACAGTCCCGTAAACCTCTGCAATCCAGATGTGCTTTGGTTTTAGAAGCTTCTGTTCGGATTTCACCTTGCAAGTATTTGATACCTCTTTTCCTTTAATTATCCTGCCTGAGTGAGTGTGCAATTATGTACCTACATATTTTCCACATTTAGTGGGTAAAAGGGACAAATGGAATTTAAAACAGGGATTGAGGCTGAGGAGGGATTTCTCTATCCCAGGGAATGTCCTAATATCTAAGTAAAACTTCTTTTCTTTCTTACTGACTCAGCCCTTTAATGAAAGGGAGATTTTTCTTTTAACTTCAGGACTGAAGAATGTCTTTGAATATGTCTTCTAAAATAAGTGGAAGGAAATATGGTTCTGCAACTTCTGCCCCCTCTGCTTAGCTAGAACCTCTCCCTCCACGAGGACAACATGATGAACTGTATGGTCTTAAATGTAAAAAAACCTCATTAAAGTCCTAAGGTCCTTTTTTGCCTTTATATTCTTTTGTAATATAAAGTATTATTCAGCCCCAAGGTTTCTCATATATTTACTTTGGCCCTAATGTAAAGAAGGCAAATGAAGTTAATTTCTGAGAGGAAATAATGTTATTTCTCCTTAGAAGAAAGGAAGTTACATACACTCTGAGAAGCTTTCTAGGAGCTAATTATCTCAGCAATAATAACTACAGTCTTAATGGCCAGGTCTTGCTTCTGGTCATTTAGGAGAAACCTTTAATAACACTGTTCTTTGAAGACTCTTCTGTATAATTTTCTTATCACAGTTGGGATTGCCTACTGGTTATTTTTAGCTTTGAAGAACTCTTATCTCTCCTGTGCCATTTCCTTGGAATTGCTTCATATGAGTTCTGACACTAGTTTAATAAATGACTACAGAGATGTAGTTTTGCCAACTGTTCAATAAATGTATATTCCGAAAAAAAAATAAATTCAGAGATGATTCTGATTTTTCTTGTACCAACCATAAGTCCACCAAAACCATTCAATTCATTTCACTGACAGAGTCCAGAATAAAAAGAGTAATTTATTTCTTCCTTTTAATATTTCTGATATGAAAGGTATGCTTTTGAATGAAATACAAAATGACTGATTATTGGAGTTGCTGACCAGAATGCCTGTGTATGTTCATTCTTATAGCTAACATGCCAATTAAATGTTCAAAAACTAAATTTAATTTACTCAAATTAATACCTCTAGAATTTAATTCTGAGTAAAGGCAGCAGCAAGAGAGAAAAATGTGGTGAATTTAACAGTCCCTCTGTTCCTGCTGGCATTTTCAAATTGAACATTCCTAGAAAGTTCATGTCCTATTCCCGGTAACATCTGGTTTGCCCCAGGGTGTTGGCTCTTTCATTATTAACACCTGAGGTCTGATTTCTAGTGGTGGGCATGCTAGAAGGCAATGTTTCATACCTAAAATATAACGTATAAACTTATAACCAGCCCTTTGCTTGCATCAGTTACTCTCTGAAGCAGCAGTCATGGAAAAGGTACAGAAATAACAAATGCACACCTCTGAAAACCATACCAGCACTGAAGAAGGAAAAATTGTACTTATTCCAGGTTTTTCTGCACCAGCCTGGAGCTTACTGAGCAAGCAGAGGGACTGAGTGGCATCACAATTCCCATGCAAGTCCAGCCTTGGGTATAAAACCTGGGAATAAGGCATGTCAGCTTGCTCTTTAGCAGCCTGCTGAGCTTCAAATAAACATGGAGGGATAAATCACATATTAATAATTTGAAAATATCTAAATATTAATATTTCAGCCCCTTCGGTTCCTGTGTTGTTTTATTTATTCTCCTCCTGTATTTTGAGCTGCATGCTTAAGACCTACACTCTTCTAATGGGTCTAATGGCCCACTCCTGGCTGGCATGTCAGCATTGCCACACAGCCCTCTGTCCTGGCACTCCCCTCAGGTCCCCACTGCTGATCCTACACCTCCTCCTGGCCCTGCAGCTGGCGAGGATGAGCTCATGGGAGCAACAGCTCTCGCTTTATTTTAGAAGGACTTCCAAGATCAGTCTCCTTCTCAAGTGAATATTTCCATAGCTGATGTAGCCCTGTCATGGTATTTTCTGTTTATCTACAGCTGAGAAGAGGGTGTATTAAATTACTTGGTAGCAGCGAGGGTAGACAGATCCATTTTGTCTTTATTAAATCACACGTCGCTGAAAGTTTAAACTATTTGAGCAAAACAGTGAATCAAAGTTCAGAGCTGTTCCTCTGATTTCAGCTGAGTTATATCACTTTCACTGCAGTTGAATTATTTGTGAAAGCAAACGCTTCAAGGCTATTATTGTGGTAAAAGGAATGGAATCCTACATTATTTTATATATGATATCTGTTTTTTTCCACTTCACGTCCTGTTCTTTACAAAAGTCTTCAGTTTAATTGGCTTCAAAGAAGAATTTGCCTGCATTTAAGTTATCAAAACTTTAGGCAGACCAGATAGGAGTAAAGCCAATTATTTATACTTTATTTTTAGTGGACCAAAATGATGAGAATATAAAAGGCAAAAAGATCAACCCAAACTCTCTGACATTTTAAGGTTTCAAAAAACCCCGAGATTAAGACTTTGAAAAGCATCCAAGTAATAAATCCACAGAACCAAAACACACAGTTTTAATAAGTTTATTACAAAGAAACACAGGAGCTGATGGGCACAGATGCTAAGCTGGAAAAACTTCAGCAGCCCTTCGTATTTGTGGGCTTTTAAAAATCAAGGGGTCAGGTGTAATAAGCTGATGATGCAGTTTGATTCTCTGATGCCAAAACCCAGTGAGGTGCTGGGGGAAAGGTGAAAAAAGGGATGGGAGAAAAAATGTTCCCAGCCTCCTGCCTGGTGTCATTGGCAAAGCCAGTGATGTTCCCCTCTTTAGATAAAGAAAACACTGAAACTGTGGAGCCATAAAATCCCTCCGAGTTGAGTGTTGTGAATTTGCAGAGGACTCTGGCTTGTTGGGCTGCTTGGGCAAGACTCTGATGATCTTCCCTGCCCCAGAGAGAGGTCAAGGTCTGAGCTGATGCAGATATGGGGCAGATCTTGTGTGGAAGACTCAGTGTCCATGGGGCAGGGCATGGAGTCTGCACCTCAGTGAAGTGTAACTTCTGTTTTCGGACAAAAATCTAGTTATGAGTATAAACATCCTGAGATTTATAGAGATTTTTGTCAGCAGATTTGTTCCTGGGTTTTGTTCCAAATCAGCTGCTGGCTTTTGGGGGAGGAAGGTGTGACATTTATTCCCCTATAGCCTTGCAGATTTTGCTGAAAAGCAGAGGAGATGATTCTAATTCTTCTGAATACCAATAAAGCCACTTACAGATGTTGAGTAAGCTATTCTTCTGCAAATCCACTGGAGACTTAATTTAGACTGCTGCACTCACTAGAGAAAATAAACTCAGCTTTCCTTTGAAATTTCTGGATGCATCTCAGGACTGACAGGAAGTACTGCTCAGTACTGCTGAAAATCAGCAATTTTGACCTGTTTATGAATGGCAGATAGGAATAGTTTTGAGTGTAATGCTTACTCCCACGGCACTCCATTTGCAGTCACTTTTCAGAGTAATACATATTTTGGTTTTGTATCAGGCTTGGATATGGTGGATCTTTTGTTTTCCCGGTTTTCCCTCAAAACACAGACCTGTCCAATCATTTCACATAGTGAAATAAAGTGAATCAAACTCCTTTCCATCTCTTTCTTGCAGTCTTTCACTGTACTTCTTGCTTCCTCTAAGAATCTGGGTATGAAGCTCGCAGGTAGACAAAGGAGCTCTGTCCCTTCTCCTGTGGTTGCAACCAACGAATGACAAAGGATATTTCTTTTTATTCTTCCGTGTTCTTTCATTTCTTCCTCATTCTCTCCTCTTTCATCTTTTGGCATGATCACAGCTAGTTTGGGAAGCAGCTGGATGGAAGAGCTTAGAAATGAGGCACCTATTCAGACCCGAGTGAGACATCGCTGAACGTGGCATCACATTTTCCTGTAAATGTATATTTAGCCCCCGTGCTTGAATATCCCACCAAAGTTATGTGGGCAGCACAAACTGACAAAGGTGTTAAATGATTGATTGGCGCAGCGGAGGAACTTCTGTTTCATCCGTGGCCTCCACCGGCTCCACATTTTCCGTGCGGCTGGGCTGCCAATTCTCACACCTAACGGGTCAGTCCTATTTTGTCTTGCTTGAGCAAAATTCCGTCGGCATTTCCAAACTGATGCTCGCACCCAGGCATTTCCTAGCTTGCTGAGCAAGGTTCTGGATGGTGATGGCTCTCCAGTGTGGCATAGTCTCGCTTACCAATTATTCTTGGAGGCGCTTCTCGCTGCCTTTCCAGGCAGTCCCGCTGCTCCTTGTCTGCCATAGCCTTTGACTGCTCTGCTTCATCTCTGTTTAATTCCTACTGTTCTTATAGCAACAGCGGTGGCAGAAACACGTAGATTCCTTCTTTGGACGTGTCACCAGCTTTATTTGGACCTCCTGCACGGCCTATTTCCAGGCATTGCTGCCAGCAGCATGCTTTGGATAGTGTTATCGAGATCGAAGTTATTCGGTGCAAATCCCGGAGGCATCTGGAATTATCTGCACCTTATCACCGACAGATGAAAATATAAATTCAATTCTATGGTGAAGGTGAGGAAAAGAATGGCTCCAAAGTGAGAGAAGGATGTTCTGTCTGCTCTGATCCAAGTTTGGAGTAGGCATGGCTCCCCACCCATGGTCCATGGGCACAGCCCATGGTTGATGACTATCAAGTTAGAATCTTTGGGGTTGGTGTTTGTGAGGTTAATTTTCCATCCTAGCACCTCAGCCACTTTGGGGATGTGCCTGTGTATCCCATCACAGCCGCCTGCTTCCAGCAGCAGCAGGGAAGGCAGGCTTCAGGATCGCTGCCTAGCCCTCCATTTGACTTTTGCTCAGTGATCTGGGGGGAAGAATTGGGGCTGCTCAGTCAGAGGAAGGATGCAAGGGAGCAGAGTGCTTGTAATTTCGTCTGCTCCACTCAGACTGGGAAATCTGAGATACAAAACTGTAGGGTGCAAAGACTTTAAAAAGTTTGGCAAAGCCTGGAAAAGACAGAGAGGTTAATACATTCCTGTGCTAGGCTGTAGCCTTAAGTGGTTTTCAAGTATTGATGGAATTAAGGAGGGAAAACATGCTTCCAGATTTTTTTTCAATAACAGTTGAGGAGCACAGGATAAGAATTCTGCTTCTTATCCCCATTTTTTTCTCTTTTGTTCTCTGCACTAAGAGGCAAGTTTTACCTCAAATTACCAGCCCTGCACATGGTCTTTTCCAAGAATAAACTTCTATAGAGGCTGTAACATCATACAGTCTATACATGCAAAAATAATTTCTAAAATGGATTTTCCAGGTGCAAATCCAATCATCTGTTTAGCCAGGTGTGAGAATCTATCAGCTGTGCAACGCAGGTGTCAGTGCTTGAAAAGTGACCCAGTTTACTTCTCCACAAAGGGTTTGCAGATGGATCTATGTCACTTAAGTCTGTTTTTGGGCTGTGTTTTGGGGATTTAAGTGGAATTTGGATGGTGGTTTCTGTGCTGAAGGCTCTCTGTGCAGGGCAAATGCTGCACAGAGTGTATGCACAGATGGGCAAATTTGGTGGCCCCCGAGTGAGTCTGGGCTGGGTGCCCAAATCAAAGAGCTCACCCCAGATGTGCCTCCTCCTAAAAAGTGTCTACCTCTTGTCAGGCTCATTAGAGAGGGGTGGTTTTGGCTGGTTTGCCTCTTTTTTTGAGTGAAAACATAGCTTTTCTCAGTGCTTCAGTGTTCCCAAACTCAAATAGTGAATAGCCCCTGCTGCCTAATACCTGATTTGGGTATGCATTGGAAACAATTGCTTGCAAAGTGTTTATCTGTTAAATGAAAATGATGAAAAGAAAATACAAAGTCCTTCATGTACTATTTTTGGGCAACGAAATGAACTTGCTGCTATTTTAAATATTTCAGTATAATTTATATTAGCTATAATACCACCAATAAGGCTGCTCGAAAATTAAGTGTCATTCTTGGCCTGAGCCACTGGGTGTGTTGCGGGACCAAATGCCATGTGCCAGAAAAAAAATTAAAACCAAAACCATGGTCAAGTAGCTGAATTTATGGAGAGAGAGAGCATTATGGGCCTGAACAACACAGCTATTTTGGACAAACAGCAACGCTTCCACCTGGAGAAAACTTAAAGTTCTCCTCCACATTAATGGCAGCTATGGCACGGAGGAGAGAGCAGCAGCAAGCCACAGCTGCCACTGGTGGTGATGCTGTCACCCTCCAGATGGGCAAAGCAGCCGATGCTGGAAAGTTCTGAGGAGTAAGGGGATGGGAATTAGCTGGCATTTATGTCCCCAAGTGTCAAAATATAGTGATTATTTCTCCTTTATGGGGAAACTAAACCACTCAGCTCTTTCACTGATTTCTTCAGTGTCAGTCTCTCCTTTACCCAGGCAGCTCCCGACTCCACATCTTCCTGCACAAGTCGGTTTTCCTTCAACGTGGAGGACACTAAGTGCACTGTGCCAGACAAGGCCCTTCTAAGGCATTAATGCTTCCTTATCTCTGCTGGAAATCCCTCCCCTGCTCCATCCCAGGAGAACGCTTTGCCTCTTTCGCAGCTGCATCACACTGATGGTTTCACGATCCTCCTGCGCTCTGCTAAGACGATGTGGATATTGTGGGATTTGGCAGTGCTTCCTGGCTTCTGGGTCCAACTGCAGGCCCTGGACGCATCCCAGATCTGTGCTGGGATGGGATCTGGATGTGCACTTGAGGCCTTTTCCTCCTACCTGTCCATAATTTCCATGGAACTAAGTGCAGAAATACTGGCCAAAAAGGAGCCTCAGTACAGTACATTTTGGCCAGGTCCCCTGTCCAGACAATCAGTGAACAGAATCTTGGAGAAGTCTGCTCCTGATATCAGTTGTTTAGGCACAGACATATAAACCATACATTTTTCTTATATTTGCTCTCAAGTGTTTAGAACGGACTCCACTCTTCCCAGCTGATCCCATTTGACATCTGCTTTTTCTGTTCACCCCTCCTGCATGACAGAGAATATTTTGTCATTGCTTTTTCTACAGAGCAGCAAAATCCGTATTCTCTTTCCACTTAATCTATTTATCTCCTGGGCATCTCCCACTCTGATACTTGTGACCTTCTCTTTTCTGAGCCTTCCTGAAGAACCATCTGTTAAAATTATTCTCCCTACTTTTGCGTCGCCACCTTGCTCCACATTTTGGATAAATCTACCGGCTCTTTCTTCACACACTATCAAATTTCAGCTACCTCTGTTGTCTCTTATGCAATGTAGACTGATACGGTATATCTGCCTGCCTTCCTTGTACAGAAACCTCTCCGTAATCCTCTGCAGGTGACACACTGCTTGAAATGATTTCTAAATTCAGTTCACTCACTGATTCCTCTCTCTTTTAAGGGCACTGACAGAAAAATTTACTGCTTTTGTAGTATCTCCAGAATCAGAGGCAATGAGGGCACTAGGAAGCACAGTGGTGCTGCTAAAATGTTCTTAGTGAGAAAAGTGATGTGCTCTTTGAGCTGATCCACTCACACACCAAAGTGTCAAGTCCAAAATTAAGATGTAAATCCTTTGAGAGAAAAAGAGATGTACTGCAATATGTTTGGCTTCCAAAAGATCATTCTAACAAGCATACCTAATCACTTATAAATATCTACTGCTAATGCAGTTGTTGCCTTGCAGATTTATCCCATCAAGCCATAATTCTGGGCATTTTTTTTTCTTCCTAAAATCTCAGAAACAATCTGTTTTTGCAGCTTTGCAGTTATGCGTGGTTTTGCTGAGCTGGTGAACCTCTTTAACTTTTTAGTATGCACAAAAGACCCATGACACTGAGATTTATGGCACGAGCCAATAAAAAAAAATACCTCTGGTGGAATGCTAAATATTCAGAGGGGTTAGAAAAATAACAGCCTCTATCTATATGTGGCAAACCAGCATTAAAAGTTAAAATTCCCTCAAAGAAAGCTTTGATTTAGAAAGTAGTAGAGCATTTTACCTTCAGAAAGAAGAAAGAATTTTTTTCTCTTCTATCCTTGTATTTACAAAAACTTGTGATATACTGAGGGGGAAACTTCAGGACTCTTCAGACATGTGGAAATAAGACAGCATGTAAAACCTCATACCAGAGCTCTGCAATCATGGCATCACCAACCCACTCAGACACTCAAGAGTAAAATAAGATCTGAGCCGTGCTGTCATGACATCACGGAGTTTTCCCATTAGCTTGAACCTCCCCAAGACGTTTTACTTCTCTAAAACTTTCTCTAGTGGCAGTGAATGTACACATTACCAATACCCTGCAAATAGATCTTGTAGCAGAGCTCCCATTAAAGTCAGTGGGAGCCCTGTGGCCAGCCTGTCTGTATAACACACTTCAAGTCTGGGGCTGGATGGCTGACTGCTTTATTTTATATGTGCCGGTCTTTTAAGAGCAGTTTTTAAAAATAAAGCAACAATACTTTGCTGGGAACACAAGAACTTAGACAGAGTGGGCTTTTGCTTTCTTTTTCAGTGGCCTCCCCTGCATCGAGCAGGCAACACTAGAGGGGTCTCAAGCTCGCTCCGCTTCGAGGACCGAATTGCCCTAAGGGACAGGAAACAGAATCCAGCTACAGAGCTTTGGGCTCCATCCCAGATACTTAGTCTATTATATGAGTCAGGAGGTTACACAGGAGAAGAAGTAGAAGTGTGTTTTGCAATCTGCCCTCTTTGGAAAGCTGCTGATGCAGAGGCAGGCTGCCGGAGAGGGGAGATGCCCTGATGGCTGTCGAACAAGGTGGGACAGGGGGAAAGGAGGGGGAAAACAGGCATTTTCAGGCTCGTTGGTGAGGGCAAAAGTCAGGCTTTTCTACACCTTTAGACACTGACTTCCCCCTCCTGACAGTTTTAGCAAGACATGACTTGAGGCAGTAATACATTAGGCACAGGCTGCTGAATTTCTGTGTGACGTGGCTGAGGAGCGTGGGAGGTCTAGGAGCTGGGAGCAGAGGTCTAGGAGCCACTCAGTCACTCTGTCACTTAGGGCAAGTTACTTGACCTTTCTGCATGGGCTTGAGCCGTGTCAGATAAAGGAAATGGCTCGAGACCAGCATTTCACACAGTATCCGAAACCTAACCTGGAAAAACCTTCCTGCAGTTCACTGAAGAGGTCGTCTGTATCATCTTGAAATGTCACCCATGTCAGCTGGGTAAAAAAACCTGAAAAAGTCATTATCAGCTCACCTTCCAAACACCATCCTCTCTATACACTTATGTTGAAAATTAAATGTTTTTAATAGACAAAGAGTGTTTGTGGGCATAGAGTAAGTAACTGAATTGCTGCAATTCCTGGTTAAAATCTGTTAAATTATACCTATGTAAATCTAAAATTAGATGCTATTCCTGAAAGCGTGGGCCTCTGTAGGTTTTTCGTATTAAATCAAGTATTTTTTTAAGCTGAAACAAAGAATATGATTAAGATGCCTTCTTTTTCCTGCTCACTGTCCTTATTAGACTGCATCAGCATGTAGTAAACCTCTGAAAAAAAGTATTGGAGCATTTGGATAATTCATGGGCATAAAAATATTGCAGCTCTTGTTTCTCTTTGCTGCTTAGGTAGTAGAGAAAATCATATATTCCTCAAACATCATTTCTACTTGTACTGCTTTCCCTCTGCTCTGACTGAAAGGGTGTGTATTTACACACTAGAGCTTGCAGCTGAAACTGCTCACAGGAATCAAACAGAAATCATTTGAGGGCACTGAGTTGGTAGAAACAACTCCTGTAATTTCATGGACATCTTTGTGAAAAAGGGGAGGAGATTAGGAGTTTTCAAATCAAGTTACCAAGCGTTAATTTAGGGGGGAAAAAGACAAATAATTAAAGAATTTACAAAGAGAAACTCATTGCATGTGAAGTCTGGGGAAACAGACTTCATTTCCTGAGGTCTATATTAGGTACACTGCTCACTTTAAAAGTGATTTTCTCTTATTATTCATAGAGAAAGCACACTTAGTGATCATGCAAGGAGCCAAATCAAATGGTTGAGTTGATTAATATATTTGCTGCACCCTAATCCCTTAAAATCAAAACTCCTTACACACAAATAGGTGTAGAGGGCATCCTATTTCAGTGTTTGAAACAGATTCCGTGTGAATACGCTCAAGTGCCAGCCTTCCACATTTAAGACTGCTTTTAAACATGCGGTGCTTCTCCTCTGGGGTCGCAGCTGGAGCAGAGGAGATCATGCCTAAACACCCGTGCTGCTACAGAGCAAGCGAAAGTGCTGCATGTATGCCTTTTAAAAACACGAGATGTTCATGCAACTTTGGCTTCAAACATTTTCCATGAGCTCGAGCAGTCAGCAATTACCGTGCAGCTGAAGAGCAGAGGTACTGTATAGCTTGCAGCTACATAAAGCACCGCCTGTTTTATTTTTTAGTAACGATCCCCTCGCCTCTTTTTTGGGTTCAAACTCTTTGTAAAGATTGGAAAAACTGTGTAGGTGATGTTTTCATATTGCTTGAAGGCTCATAAAGGATAAGTGGCTGGGGTATTTCTGCTCACAGCACGTAGGTCACTGGGGGAGGTGTGTGTTGGGGAGTCAGTGGGTTTTCATAACTAAATACTTGCTCCTTAGGCCAAGGAGACATCAAAAGATCACCTTGCACAGACTTGTAAAACACACCGTTATGCATCTGTCAAGTGTTCTGTGTCAAGACCAAAGACTTCAGTCGGTCTGTGTGTTAGTGTCCAAAGCATAAAACATGATTCTGCAGGCAAAGCCCCCGCTGGGAGCATGACTGGATGGCTACAGGGATCCTCTGCAGGGTTTTCTTCCACCCTCGTGCTGTAGAGAAACCTGAAAGCCAGAAATCTTTCCCCGTCTCTGGTGGGAAAGTTTCTTCCGTCCCCAGATAGGTGGGGTCCTGAGAAAGAGGCACTGAATGGTCGGTGGACCGAGGGGATTCCTCTGTGCCATCAGAGCCCTCGTCCCCTGGGGTCAGCACCTACTGCAGTCTGCTGCTGATGCTGGGGAAGGAAGGACAAAGCAGGCTCATTCCTCCAGCAAAAGTAATCCTCAGCCTCAGTAGAGAGCTCTCACGAGCAAGATTCACTCACAGTTGTTGCACAAATGTGTACAGAGAGGAATCATCCTTAGAATTTCCAGTTTACCACCACCTTGAACACCCCTCTTTGGGAATGCTTCCCCACCTCTTAAAGTGGATGATCATCAGGGTAATCTAATTTTCAGCCTTGCATTCTCAGTTGAGGGCTTTCAATTATACAAAAATGTTTCAAATATAGCAACAACAACAACAAAATTTTCATCTCCTGTGGTTGAAGCCCGGAGTTCTTCTTTATAGGTATTTTTCAGGATTTTTTTCTTAAAAACCCATGGTGAGTTTTCTTTCTCAGCCTTCTGCAATAAAAAGAATGTGAGGAATTTGACATTACTGTAATCCTTTCCTTACTCAGCAGGTAATGGAAAAGTATAAAAAAAAAAAACCTGCTTCCCAGAATACTGAATAATATTTCTAGGAATAGATCAAACAATAGGGTTAAATAATTTGCAGCCTTTAACTTAATCAGTTGCAATTGGATCACCATAATAATGTTCACCCAGATCTTAGTATCTGCGGAGTTCAAGGCCAAAACATCACAGATGACCTCTTTGCTCACTTCCTTGCCTCACTGTGGCCTGGTGAAAATTAAATTGACTTTTATACCAATTTAGGAACCAGCTGGGGCAGGAGCCCCATGTTATTTAGAAAAGCAAGGGCGCAGGGAATCATCTGAGGTGGCCACCTTCCCTTCCCTGGGGCCCCAGCACTGCCCACGACACCAACTGGAATCCCAGCCCAGGATTAGCAGCACGGCTGGAGCCTGGAGGGTGCACTGGGACAGCAAAAGCAAAGCAGGAATAGTGTTTCTACTTTGAGCATTAAATTCAATACTTGGAAGATTCAGTGCTGTCAGCTGACAGAAAATAATAGATGCTGGAAAATACTTCTGCAGCCAGACGAAGTGTCTAAATGCATGTTTGTCTCCAAACTGGTGATGAATGTGGTTTAAACAAGGCAAACTTTGGGGACTGTAACTTTTTTTAGCTTACTGTAAAAACAGTTTACTGGGCTTTCTAATGACTTTAGTGCAATTTGGCTATTAAATTTGTAACTTGAATGAAGAGTATGGGGTTGTTTCTGGTCTAGTGGCCTCACTTTCTCTTCCATGGATGTCATAAATAACAAACAAACAAAAAAAAAAGCCTGTTTTCTTCAGTGCCCATTAGAAATGGAAGTAGAATTTAATAACAACTCTAAATCATCGGGAAAAATATGGTTAATTTTCTGTTCCATGTGTTTTCTGGAAACCATACAAGCATCACACACTGCTTGAAGTTGGCTCCTTAAAAACACAGCGTGCCCAGTGACATTCACTGGACACAGGAGCTCGGTGGTGAAGAGACATGAAGGAAAAGCCCATTGAAAGGAGTTTGGTGTCCAAGCAGAACTGATGGCAAACAGCTGCTAGGTGAAGGATTGGCAAAGGATTAATTTTGTGTCTTGGTTATCTTGCTCCAAAAGCCCTTCCCAGGTCCAAGCACTTTCCAGAGACTCAGGGAAGGAGGCACAGAGGGGCAAATGATGAGGAAATAATGAAGAAAGGCAAAAAATAGTGCAAATATTGTACCTGTGGTCCTTTTGGGAGTCATATGTCAAGTCAGGTAGTGCACAAAAGGCTCCCAGCCTGGTGCCTCGGTGAGTTGGTGGAGCTGCCTCCCTGCCCACCATTTCCAGACAGAGGTTTGCTTTAATTTCTCCCCGTGAGGTAGTTACTGAGGCTGCAATAACAACAGGATTACATGGATATGTGATTGGATATTGGAAAAGGGCCTTTGTAACCAAGCAGAGGAGGAGGTACTTAATTTGTTTAAAAACAAAAGCTCCTATTTTGAGGGAATCTACATCACAATCTGTGTGAAGCCCTAATTCCCCAAATCCATCTGTGCTTCCACTGGTATAGAGAATTACTGACCCTAGCAATGCCCAGATGGCAGATAAGGATGCAGAAAAGGATTGCTTATTTTATTAACTCCAGCTACCTGGGGGAGGGGCTAAGCCCCCCATTTCAGATTGGGGACACAGCGAATGTACTATGACAATTAAATCCAATTAAAATATCTTTCGCAGGAAAACATGAAAGAACGGTGCTTCTGATGTCTTTTTCTCTTGATGTGGCAGAGGAATGTGTGTAAAGCTGGAAGAGTGAGCCCTGCCTCACAAATGGAAGAAGATGAATTAACAAATTTTGCAGCTGGGGCGTGGAGGAGGGGAGAAGTCTGTTTCTTTTGTGATATTTATCTGGGAGCTAAGGATTTCCATGAAGTCTAATTCTCAGAGTCTAATTTAAATGCCTGGTCTTTCTGTATAATTATTGGAGACACAAAGGCTTCTGCATATGTGCTTGGAGTCCTCTGAGGAGGAATTTTTGATTGAATTTGGAACATCAGTTCCCAGTGAGGGTTCACATAAGACATGAAAAGCTTGAGAGTGAATATCCTGAAAGGTCTTTCAAGGTCCTCCTTTCCATTTTTAGGAGAAAGGCCTAGAAGTCTTGCACACCTGAGATGAAGGGTCCCATTTTCTACAGCAAACATAAATCTTATGTCAACTGCCACTCTTACATGAAATAGCACATCTGCAACTCTGTGTAATCAAACACTCTGGTACATCTAGAAATTAATTCTTCCACACATGAGCCTGCTTTCTTATGCTTTTGACCATTTTATTTTCCAGTAATTGGAAAACCGTATGAAACACTGTTGTGAATTTTGCAGTTTTGCCATTGACAAGACAGATGCAAAGCTGGTTCATCAGGCTTTAATGTTTTTGTAATTGTTTTGGTGGTAGAAAGGAAAACAAATTGTACGATGGCAAACATTGTTAGGGATCTTCATGAAAGTCAGTTTTGAGTAAGAGGAAGGTGCAGGCACACCACGTCTTCTAAGATCAATAAAGGGACGCGAAGGCTAGAAATCAAAATAAAATCTCAAAAGGGGGTAAAAAAAGGTAGAGTGTAAGATAAAATCTGTTGTAAAGGCATTTGGTAGCCTCTGAAATGAACCCGTGGTATTTTCACTGTTCAGTTTAAAATGGGCCAGGCTGTGGTAAGTTTACAACCTACATCAATGCATAAAAAGGCCCTTACAAAAACATCAGGGAGTGAATAAGGGAGTACTTGTTTACCCACAAACTCAAGGCACTACAGAAATGTTAGTAATAAAGTGATTAAAATATCTGTCATTTTATGAGGGGCAATATCAGTGATGGAATGAAGAATCTAAATGAGACTGAATCTCATTGCTGTGGTGATTTTTTTTAAAAATAGCATTTCCAGTCTTTGTTTTACTGTGATTTTCCCTAGCATATCCGCCCTAGAACCGTGTACTTTGGAGATGAGCGACACTTTGTAGGAACCAGCACACTGTATTAAGATTGATGTTGACCAGTCAAAACAAGGCAGATTGGCCCATGTAAATCTCTTTGGTGATTACGAGTCCAGCTGATGCAGGATGGATGCCAAATGTCTATTAACACTGGGCTCTGTGAATATTTTAGCATTTGCCTGATGCTCCAACTCCCTCCCAGAAAAGACGTATGAAGCAAACAAAACCGATGCACTTTGGCCTCCCTTTACTTTTGTGGATAATGGTTAAGTTTTGCTGGAAAGGTTTTATCTTAGTTTACCCTCTTAGCAGAAAACAGACATTTCAGCTGATGCTTTCCTTGCTTATTGAAAACAACTGTGCAGAGTTTAAGCAGAAAGTCAGAGCTGAACTCCCTCGTGCTGTTTCACAGCTCTTTGCCTGCAGTCGTGGCTGCGTGTCCAACAGCACTTCAGCTGGGCCTGACAGGCCCCAGAAGAGCAGCCACGGTGGAAAGCACAGACCTTTCGAGACCCCTGTTGAGAGGGAACAGTTTGGAAAGTTAGAGAACCACACATCTTTTTCTGTGCATTGTTTTCATAGATGGAGAACGGAGCAGCAGGAATCTGTAAGATTTTAAGGAGCGCGGAGGACGTCACAGCGGGGCTTTGGGCAGGACCTCTGGAGACCGGGAAATGCATCCTGAGTGCTGTGGGTGCAGAAACGCCCCTAGGCTGGGAGGGATTCAGTGTTTCAAGGGAAAAATTACTTCAGTGGAAAAAAAACCCAAGCAAATTTCAGGTGGCTAAAAGGTGTTTAAACCTTGCATTATTGTTTAAATTTGCTTGCACAATGCAGTGCAATCTCTTTCATTGGTGATAACAGGAGATGCTTTAGGACCAAAGTTTTAAATACCATATTGCCAGGAGAACACGGCACATAGCCATTTGACAGAAGTATTACTGGGAATAGCAGGCTGAAATAGGGAATAGGATATGGAACCTAACAGAAAGACAAAATGATAAATTTGGTTTTTTAAGTGAGCTGTGAATAATCTGCTAAGGAATATAGTGGAAGGGTAATAGGATGCTGGCTGGCCAAAACTGGCATCAGTTTTGATCCCAAAATACTCCTTACGGCAACTTTGGGATTGCAGTCAAAAACTTTGCAAGAAAACATTAACTTTGTAGGACATAAAGGGGCTGTGCACGTACCTTACTGGGCAAATAAAACAGGAGGGAAACAAGCAGTGGTGGGTCCTGGGCATCAGTGTTTAAACAGCTTGAAGAATTCGGAGCAATTCGTTCTGAGAGACACCAAATAAATAGTGAAGGTAGAATTACAAATACATGACTTGTAAACAATCCTTGAAGGAGAAGAATACACAGGGAAAATATTTGCCTGTGTGAGCGTATTTGATGATTTGATATTTCATCTCCTGACCACTACTGAAAACTGAGCTGTCAGCACCGACTGTTAAACCTTGTTCCTGGGTGCTAATGAGCAGATCAGAGCCAAACATTTTATACATCACTTTAGGAATGTGTTTTCCCACATGAATTATTTTATGTTTGTGTAAAAGAGTACATTTAATTAAATAAAAGTAGCACAGTTTCTTCCAAAATCCCTATGGGAATGCAAAGCGAGGCATGATGTAGATCATCAAAGGTTTCTGGAATCAAATATCCTCTTTTGCCGCGTGTGCGAGAAACCTTACGACAGACACTTAGGAAATCATAAACCAGGTTAACCAACGTATAATTTAGCAGTTAGTGGTTCTATTTCTCCCCGAAAGAGGAGGAAATATAGCTCTTCTTAGTTGTTGGGTTTTTTATAAATATTATTATTTTTGTTATCATTAGCCTTATCTAAAAAATATGTGTCATGTACACCAGTGTCTAATCCAGTTCAGTGAGATAAACCTGTTCATCTTTTCCTTCCTTAATTGTGCATTGTTGAAGGATGGCTCAGGACACCTTCAGCTACAGGAGAAGATCTTTCCAAGTAGTTTATTTTCCGTGGTATTTAGTCATTACCGAAACCACCCATAAGTTATTCAGGAATTTTTATCTCTTCTTGGGAGGAAAGGAAGGGATAAAACGATCTGTGTCCCTCTGAATCCATCCTGTTCTCCTGCAGTGTGTGCAGGGATATTGCAGGTGGAAAGCATTGCGAGGGGTGTGAGGAACACGACGGGAACATTATGAATGGTGCTCTCACTGCTCCCCAAAAGTTAAACAAAAGAGAGTGGTCTGGCTGCAACCTGCGGTCACCTACAGAGGAACAAAGACAGGCTGTAATTGCACGACTGAGCTGTGCTGATAAAGCTACCTTTCAAACACAGGCCTGGATATTTTTTTTCTCCAGCACCGAAATCTCTGGAAAGCCCTAAATAATTGACTGTTCAGGAGCCAGCAGCCGAAATAGAAGTTGGAAGTGCTGTTTGCACAGGTGGCTGGCCTACCGGGAGACTAAATGCTTACCCCCTTGCCCATATCAATTATTCCGAGACTCTGTCTGTTTAATGTCTGCCAGTTTTGATAACAACAAAATCCTTTTAGAAAACTGCTGGTGCAACATTTATTGTGTTAGCTTTATGGGATGGAATTTTTCTTTTTTTTTTTTTCTCGTTTTCTTTCCTGTTTTCCTTCTTTGCAACGCTATGGTGAGCAAAGGTACTGAAGGAGCTGCCAGGAGAGTAAGGTAACAAGTCAATTAAACTACCACCCCAAATTTTCCAGGAGTTTAAAAGTAAACAGTCTGAGAGACCCTGTGGGGATCTAGGTTGGTTTACTTTAGAAGTGTGGGTATGGGCTTCTGTACAAACAATGAAATTCAACCATTCCTCCTTGCAGATACCAAGGGACTTACCTGTCTCTTGGAAAAGCCTGACTAAGATGAAATTCTGCCTTCTGGTCCAGACATTGCAGCAGGTCTCATACCACACACCAAGACTTGCTTGAAATGAAAGCTGTACCTTTTATTAGCTTGTCCCTGTGCAAAGCAATAACTGGGATAAATCCTGTGAGATTCCCCCAAATAAACAGATGGTGAGATCAGAGCAGTGCTAAAAACGAGGCAATGCCTCATCTTTGCACGGAGATCTATCCAAGCTGCAGGTGGAAAGTCCCCTTCAGAGCAGATTGAGACATTTGGTGGCATCACAGGTCTTCTGCACTGGGTGTTTCTATCCGAGCCTTGACCTGCAAAGCCAAATGTTTGTGAGAAAAGCAGATCCGCTTAAGAAAGAAAAACAAAAAGCAACAATAAATTGCTAGATCTCCTATCTAAGGAGGAAAGCAAAAAAAAAAAAAAAAAAAACAACCCAACCCAAACTCTAACTTGTGGCCTCAGTGCCAAAACTGCACAGAATTTTGGTCTTGATTCCTGATTGCAAAACACTTGGGTTGCCAATTCTGTGCAATTTTGAGCAGCAATAGTGAATCAAGCAAATGCCACCCACCAAGTGTTTGGGCTCAGAAGCAGCTCTGTTCCTTCCTCTTGTTACCTCAGTTAACCTAGACCTGTTCCCTACCCAAACTGTTTGTTTAACCTAAAGAATAATAACGATCCAGTGCTGCCAATTTGTCATGTGGGAAACGTTATTCAGTCCCTTTAAAAGAGCTCATGGGCCAAAGCATAGGAGAAAGTGTGAAAGGCAGCAGTGAGAAACAGTAAAGCTCCAGCAAAGGAGAAATGGTGGCTGAAAACTGCTATAAAATCCATGAACATCTCAGAGGAGAGACCCAAGGTGCCATTTTAAGGTGTGTAAGTCTCAGTAGTTGTCTTAACCCTGCTCAATGAGAGAATTTTGGATAAGGAGCCGCTTACACCGGGACATGGGCTGGTGATTAACATGATTAACACTCCGTGCCTTTGGATGCACCTCTGGCACTGGGTGGTGAGTGAGTGACCTCAGAACGAGGGGTGACACATGAGACAGCACTGTTTGTCGGGGCTCCTTTGTGCTGAAGCCCTCTCTGCTGTCACTGCAACACGTTGGATTCTCTTGCACATTACTCTGACCCCAAAATGCGTGTTTGCTTAGCTGTGCAGAGTTGGGACTACTCTGCTAAGGGCTGGAGAAAGTGTGTGAGCAGAGGGAATAGCTGGAAAACACAGGTGAGGAGCAGAGAAGCCCTGCATAGTGAAAAAAAACACTTAAAAATAGTTTGAGGGTGGATGCTTCCCTCATACAATGAAGCTGAAGCAGTGATACTGGAAGTTTCTGAGGCTGGTGGTGTGTATCCAGCATACAGAGATAACCAGAAATGCAGAGAATAACTCCAAGCCATATTACCCAAACACAGTCAAAGTATAAAAATCAGGACCGTGCTAATCCAGTTAATGTATTGATGGATCTTCTTCTCCATTAACAGGAAACTTGGAAGAGACAAAGTAGACACTCTACAGATGCATAGCACTTAGGAGTTCACAGTAATTTCATGGCCAGTTATATTTTCCTGATTTCTCAGATTCAGTGATAATGAGAATGTGATGAGATACCGATTACTAATAAGATCATCAAATTCTCAGTCACATGCTAATGGTTAAAGGTTGGAGTGTTGCTTCCACTGATGCTGATTCTGCATCCTGCCTGAGTATGTGGTCCTGCTTTTAGAACGAAAGTATGAGGGAGCTCAAACGGTAATGTTCCCGCTGTAATATTTTGTTTTGAAGCCAAGTCCCTCTAGACAAGGACTCATCCTTGACAGGCTGTCACCAGGCTCCTGCAAGGTAGGGCTGAGAGCCCACCTACCAGTGACTAATCTCTTCCTTTTTGGACAGGGCTGAGTGTGTGGTTTCCAGGTCAGACAAAATGTATCCCCCAAGGAGAAAGAGTCGACTTATGGATTTCCTGTACTTTCCTATTGTCTAGCAGTGTCTGGGAGCTAATGTCAGTACTGTGCCTAGTTATCATCAATCCACAAATTGCATTGTTTTAAAGGCCAAAACGTCCTCTCAGAGAGCTCTGCTTGGTTCAGATTTCTGAAGCAAACATTCTCACTTGTCTGTGATCGTCTGGGTAGCGATGACTTTTCTCTGTGCCGATCACATTTTAAAGTTCACCCTGTAATCAAATGAAATGAAAATAATGTCTTCCAATGTTTCTTTGGGTTAGTGGGTTTTATGCGACTCAGTGGCATCTGGTAATTTCTTATCATTATTTTCCAATTGCTTTGTGAAAGAAAAGCACATTCAGCAAGTGACCAAGAGCTAAAAGAGGGGCACTCATTTTCCTTTCAAAGTTCCATCTCTTGGAATGTCCTGGGGTAAGCTGGCATTATCAAGGCACAGCTGCACATCCCTGGAAGTGTCCGAGGCCAGACTGGATGCAGCTTTGAGCAACCTGATCTATTGGAAGGTGTCCCTGCCCATGGCAGGAGGTTGGAACTGGGTAATCTTTAAGGTCCCTTTCAACCCAAGGCATTCTGTGATTCTGTGATGATATGAGATATTTTATGGAGAAAATTGGCTTCTCAGTCTTGGAGGCCTGAGACAAAGAGCCAAAAGGAGGATCTCAGTTCCAGTTATGCTTGTGGACACAGATGCTTTAATACAAACCTGGAGAAACATGCATGGACGCAGGCAGTCTAAGAATACTGTGAAATAACAATCAAGTTCCTTAATTTCTTGATGTTCAAACTGGATATATACACAAACATTGCCAGTGCTTGTTGTGTGCTCGATGTAAGTGATTCTGGAGAATGAAACAGAAAAAGAGCAGAGTCCTCCTTATGACTCTGTCTTTAAGTTTATAAACATGCACATGCAGTACAAAATACTGGGGAAAAAAATCCACTGCATGTAGACGTGTTATATACAGTATGTCAGAGTTTAAAACACATGTAGTGGGGTAACGATGTCACGATGACAAATTGCAGGGTCACTTGATAAACTGAGCCCTCCTCTGTTAAAGAGCACCCCACTTTTGACCTCTTCACCTACAAAATATTTTTGCACAGGATAGTTCTCAGGGCACTCCGTGTCTCTGTCTAGCAACAGCTGCCTTGGAAAAATAACCAAAACATATGCATTGCCCCCTCCCACACAAGGTATTTATTTAAGATAAATGTATTGCTCCAGATTGGAGTCTGCTGCAACAGTTGGCGCTGGGTTTATTACAGGTTTCGGATCCAACAAGCCATTGCCTTCAGTGCTAGGAATGTGTTACATCCTGACCTGGTTCTCATCCACATAGTTTGGGTCTTTCCATGGTCGTCCTTTGCAATCTCAATCATTGTTCTAATGGTCCGTGCAGCGGTGCTCCTAATTACTAAGTACTGCTTGGGAAGGAGGCTTGTTCACGTCAGCTCTGCGTGTTTTTCTGAAGCCTGTTCATATGGTTTTGTGGTGCAGGACTTCACAAAAGTAGGATGGAGAGCAGGAGCCTATAAAATGTATTTTGAGTTCTCTAAGGAGCATCCAAAATAAGGGCTCTATAAAATAAGTGCCATATACAGAAGGCAGAGTGATCTCATTTGCTTTCAGTTTTACTGGCAGTTGTTTCAGCCAGTTTGTACAAACTCCTTGTGGACATCTACTCTTCAGGGTAACTTCACAGATTCTACCAAAAAGTATTTTTAAGCTGTTCTCCCATTCCACAGTGCATAAAGTGCCCATTCCAAGGGTTTTTTGAGGCAACAGAAACTCTTACTGGACAGCTTTTCAAAAATCTGGCTATTCAAAAGTATGGGGTTCAGGTAAAGATCACAGTAAATCTTTTTTTGCCCAGGAGATCCACAGACTCACAAAATTCACTGCAAGGAATAGAAAAACTTGAGCTGTTTTGCCTTTTCATCACTCATATCCTTATATTCTCCCCCATTATTTCCAACTGTCAGAGCTATCCATCTCCAATGCTGTAATAATTAACTGTTCTAAAGGGGGGATGGATGGATGGATGGATGGATGGATGGATGGATGGATGGATGGATGGATGGATGGATGGAAGGAAGGAAGGAAGGAGGTGTGTTTGTTCTTCCCAAAGTTGTCTGGTGGTCAGTCTCCTAATTGTTTCTTAATTAGAATTGCTGAGTTGTAGAAGTTGAATTTTCAGCTTTGAAAGGACCATCAGGAAACAGTCTGCACTGTTAGTGTAGCAAAAATAAGCGTTTATCATGTAGTTTTCTCTCTCCTTTTTTTTTTTTTTTTAAATGCTAACAGATATATGAGTATTTCTTCCAGTTTCGGGCTGCGTATCAAGCTTCCTCTAAATAGTGTGTAACGGGGACCTGATCTCCCACAGATTAAAGTACAACACATTTACCTTCAGCTTTTAAATCTTGGTATCAAAGACAGTTTTTACTTGCAATATGCTTTAATTCAAGAGGTGTCAGACTGGGCTGGAGAACCAGTCATCCATCCACCTTTCCGCATTTTTCAGTGGCAAGAAGTGAGCTCCTTCCAAGCCTCCTCACACAGCTCGGTGTCAGCTCTTTGCAAGCCTGTGGCAAAGATGACGGTTTGATTTTTGTAATTTGAAGAAATACCTTTGTTTTAGATTAAATTTCCCAAATTGCCCTGCACAGGGGCAGCAGTTGCAGACACTAGTAAGGAAATATAAATGAAATTCATGATGTCTGTGACTAAAATCCAATGCCAGCCATACTATTTCTGAAAATAAGTATTATGTGACATTTTCTATTGCCCTTTATAATTCTGGCATTTATTTCACACTGTATCTGTTAGGTGAAATTGCCTGGGGCAGGCAGGAGGCTCTAAAAAACCTTTTATTACAACCTGAATCTCCACTCTTCCACTACTAAACCTGTTGCAGAGGCATTTTCTCTTACTGGTGTTCACATCTAGCATAGCCCAGACCCTTCCTGCTGGGCCTTAGCCCTTGCAAAGGCTTCGTGGGGTAGGTATTGGAGCAAAACTTCTTTGAAGATCTCTTGTAAAGCACATTGACTCTGCCTGTCTGAGGTTACTTGTAGCATCAGGAAAGTAATTAAGGACCGATTTTCAAGACAAGACATGTCATGGCAGTTGTGAAGTGTTATCTTTCATCCTGACAGAAATACATAAACTGTGTCACTTTCCTTCAGCATCCATTATGTGCTTGGTTAACGTTGCTTTCACACGCACGGAGAAAATTAATCAGCCGCCTACTCATTTATGCATCCCCTAATTGCGCACGCAGCTGAAGTAGCTGTTGCCCAAATTGCCAGAGCTGGGTTGCTGGAGCATTTCGAGAAGCCTTTCTAATGAGCAGTTCTGATGCTGATCACATAACGAGCATGAAGACAGAAGTGTGACCGTGACACTTGTGCAAACACGTTTGGCTCGGCTCCTTTTTAATTAGCGCCTGGAAGCCGGGCTTGCCAAATTCTGGGGGCTGCCTGTGAAGAGGCGGTTTGATTGAGGTCAGCATCCAGTCGTGTGTGCTGCTGAGCACTCACTGCTGCTTCTGCTTGATCCCTACTGAAAGCTTGCGAGTCTGCAAGTTTTCCCCGTCCACATCTAGCGGAACAAAAGTGCCTTGTCAGGCAGCTGAGGGAAATGAAAGCGGTGTGAGGGGGGCAAAGAGTTTCTCATCTCTGCCATCCTTCCGTGAAAATGGTACCTTTTAACTCGCTGAGAGTCACAGCCTTTCTTCCCTGATGTTATGCCAGCCAGGGCCCTTTTGATATTTCAGCAAATAAAAATGATTTAGTGTTGTTTCCTCATACATTATCAGAACTGAGAATACCAAACACACGCTGTGTGGAACTTGCTTTCTACTGCACACAAAACACAGAAAGCAACTGAAATTGTACATAACATTCAGCCTATGGGGTAAACTCCTTTCGATATACACATGTGCTATTTATAACTTCTAAATTTATTTTCTGGCAGAAAGTTTAAGGAAAGCATGTGCAACATCCCCAGACTGCTTACACTACAACAGTGTTTTTAGAAAAGAGTCTGGGGAAGAAAAAGGGGTTGGTCTTCAGTTTTTATCCTTTAAGGATGTCATAGCCAGCTGAAGAATAAGGAGTGAAATGAAAAGATATCGAATGAGATGTTGTCTGAAGCCTAACTTTTTACAGTTCTTTTGACATGTCTTTTTGAGAGACTTTGAGGGACTTCAGAGCTGTCACGTGATTTGTGGATGCCAAAAAAAATCAGAAAGCCTTGGGAATAAAATCTTGGAACCAATGTTTTTATTTCTCCAGTGTGGTATGGCCGATGCAGAACAATTAGTGTTTGTGAGATTCCTGAAGAACACGATATACATTATTGGCCACATTTACAGAGTAGGTTTCTTTTACTTTATTTCACAGAGAATTATATGCATAACTCATCAAGTTTAAGCGATAAAGCAAACTAGACTGCTGGGAAACACATGTAGCCAGGCTGTTGATACAAGAAATTAGTGAAGAAAACTATGTAAAATAAATTTCTGCTCTAAACTGAAGGAAATTGTACAAGAATTTAAGCCTGGAAACATCTGAATATGTCTTCATGTATTGTTTTTACTTGCAGGCCTGGGGGCTCGAATACCAAACATAATGAGAAAAGCCCTGAAGTTTCAGTAACTAAAAGTTTTCAAAAAATGCACTGGAAATCAAACTAAATAAAACAGCTTCAGAGAAACAAGAGTTGGCAGCATCTAAGAGGCCAAATATTTCTTAGAAGATATTTTGTAAGAATCTGGAATAACTGGTCAGATAAAGAAGTTCAGAGAACTTGCAAAAGTATGGAGAATTTGAGGAGTGCCTGTTAGGTAGAAAGTGTTGAGGGCTAAATTGGTAGAGGTGGTGGGTGATGTTTAGTTTTCAAAACTAAATGGATGGGAGGAAGCAGTAAGCAGTTGGGAATGGGGTGAAAAAACAGGAAGAACTATTGAGTCAGTGCTCACAAACCACTGGGACCAGAACTCGCTGGCTGGCAGGTTCCAGCTCTGATTTTCAGCTTGTTGGCCCTTTTGTTTTTGCAGTTTTTCTATTATTGTGATCTACAAATGGGAAACCAGCCAGACCCAAAGTGTTCCGAACCAAGGTTTCATAATCTTGGCACTTTGTCTGTTACTTTAACAGAGAGAGGGACCAGTAGAAGAGAGTGAGGTGTATTTTGAATTCGATTTTACAGCCTGTCTTCCTTCTCTGTTTAGCCAAGGAAACGTTCTTTCTTGACCAAGTAATGTTTCACAAAAACAATTGTAAAACAGCTGAGAGCTGCTTCCATGGGTCTGTGCTTTATCCATCTCGTCACAGCATTGCTGGTGTGGAATGCACAAAGCTCTGGAACTTCACGGAGATCGAAGAGGACAGTGGCACAGGAAGTGGCAAACAAAGGGGAAATGGAGCCTTGAAAGCCGTGCAAGTTTGGCATCATTTTGAAAGCCCTGGTGTTGGGCAGCCACACTATCTATAAGATCTTGCCTGCTTAAATTTACCAGGAATTTATGACAGAAAAAGAAACCAACTACCATAGGAGACACATTGTCGGAAAGAATCCATCCTTTTGTGTGAGCATAGTCTATTAAATAATCTGCATAGTCTATTAAATAAATGCACATAATCTGACAACTGTGATCTTAAAGTAAAATATTTGCCCCTTTCTCCCCATCTAAATATATTTTGACCCTTTTTTTTTTTGCCTCCCTTTAAGGGACAAATGAGTTCATGAACTTTATTGATAAACAAAGTCGCTCCTCTCTGGACTTTTGTTTTCCTTTCAAGAGTTTTGCTGAGACATCTGTAGTTAAATCTTCATGATTTTGGGCATATACTATTCGAACTATTCCCTTTTCCTGGCTCCTAATATGGCAAAGCCATTCCTACTCAGTCATGCTCATAAACATTTGCATAAAGTGAGTTGTGTACTTGAATTGGGGCCTCCGACATATCCTGTTTGATAGAGTAGACCTCATAAAAACAAAGACAAGACAGATGCAATTTGTGCCTGTCTGGAAGTGAAGTGCTTCTCTGCTTCACTCACATAAGCAGCACAGTCTGGCAGAGAGCAGAACATCTGGGTACTGCCTGCTTTTCAACCAGCCCTGACAGAAGAGGAACCCTTTTATAATGCAATTAAGTAGTAAGTGTGTGAAAACCATATCTGTAAAATATAAATAGTTTCTGAACAGTCCAAGAATTTTTGGCTTTGGTTGCTGATATGAAATGCTATATGCAGATTCTGAAAATTCTCTGTCTGTAGTGCAGACTCTGCCAAAGTTAAAAATGGGAAGAGTGACCTGAGATAATTTTAATTTCTTTTTAATTAACAAGCAAGCCACAAATGCCTGCAAAAGGGAGCGGACATACAAAGTTGCCTTATTTTTTCTTAGCACATGGGTGCAGAAGCACTTAAACCAGGTCAATGTGTTTTTCCATTAAATTCTCAGTTAAAGTGTAATCACTTCTTAGGGTAACAACTACTCTCCATGACTCTGGTCTCTCTAATGAGTGTCCTATGAGGCTCTATTAAGTCTTACTCTCTTTTCCGGGTACAAACCTGTTTTATGATGAAAAACTGCTCAACAGTAAGGTGAAGAAAGCCCAGCAGCCAATTTCTTGGTGTTAGCAAAAACATCTGAATATCTGATATGAGCTTGGACAGCATCAGCCAGAGGATCTTCAACATGCTGTGTAATTGCTGCGGCCTTTGCCTTGAAATGTACCCACCTTCATCCAAAACTATCTCCTTATCCACTGCTGAAGAGGGTGGATGGTCAAATAGGTTGGGAATCTCTGACAGAAACTGATTTAATACATTGAACACCTCCCTGCAGTTCCATCCAGCCCAGATACCAGTGTGGGAGGAAGCTGCTCGGATGTGTCCTCGCTCCTCTGCTCCTTTTTGGCCAGCCCCGAGGGCTGGTTCCTCTGCATGCCCTGGAAAGTAGCACGCTCTCCATCTTCTCATTGCTGAGTTGCCAGTGCCAAAATTCAGTTTAACTCTTTCCAGGGAATATGAACCTAAACATATGAAAAAGGCAATTTCTGCCATTCTGCCTTCCTGTAAAATCTGTGTTGGGGCAGAGAATTGAGCCTGGATCTCTGGAAATCAGCCTGTGTTGCCGGACCATCCTGCCTTTACACACACGGAGGATCTTTTAGACAAAAAAAATTATAGTTTATACATAAAAAAAAACCCCAAAATCTCGAGTTGTATTTCTTGTATGATGTGCAGCGATACTCATGAGGAAACACTAAACTCCCATCATTAAGGATTAACTATGTAAATATGACCTATCACAGAGGTTCAGCGAAGACAGTAGTGCTCTGTGGAAAACTGAATAATTTAGATCTGAGTATTTTTTTTTTCTCTATTATTTTTTAAAGCAGAAAAACAATTGCAAGGTGGCCAGCCAGAAAGCCTAGGGGAACCATTCGTGCTCAAGGTGTTAGCACTAAAAGGCACAATAGGAAGCAGATGTGCAGAAAAACAAAATACAACTGCAGGCAGGAAGGACTACCTCGGGCTACGGCTGTTCCTACTGTTACTAGTTAATGAGAACTCCACAAGGAATTACTGATTTAATTACAGCTCACGGGCAACATGTTAGCTTATCCTTTTTAAATTATGCATCAGAAGTGTGCGTAGCAAATGTAGGCTTTTGTGTGGTCCAGCATCCAGCAAGGAGGAGGAGACCTTTGATATTAAAAATATTCAGTGTGCAGGGGACAGGCATGGTGCCAGCTGTCCAGAGAAGAGCAAAATGCCGTGTGGGAACACCTTCCACGACAATATTTGGGAGCTGGATCTGGCTCAGATGCTTGCTCTGTGCTGTAAGGTAGAGTGCTTGGGCTGAATTCGGGTTACCCTAATTCATTTCTCTGTCATATTACAGCAAATATGGCAGGTTCTAGATCAAGATACACTGAAGTTATTAACAGACCTGAAAAAATGACTTTGAGTGGAATTTCGTCATTCCCAAGTTTATATGAATCAGGAATTGTTCCTGAAATAGGACTAAATCCATGACTTTTAGGCTGAAGAATGAAGGCCTAACCCAGGTTTCTAAGCTATTTTAGAGGCCATTTCCCTATTCAGATAACAAAAAAAAATCTAATTTTCTGTTTGCAAGGGTATTATAGGAAATGTAAGCCAGAGTGTTTTCCATGGTTTCTGCTCCTCTCACTGACCTGGTCCAAAAAAGAAGGTAGAAGAGTCAAAAAAAACCCCAAAACCTGGTGATATTAAATGGTCTCCTGAATGCAAAAGATGCCGTTAGGAACATTAAAGGAAATTTATGTACAGCTCCTGTGTGTCAGGGCTCAAATTTTTCCAAAAACTTTATTGTTCAACCGGATGTGTCAGAAACTAAACTGAGTGCAATTCAGTGCCAAGAAACTGATGGTAAAGAGCATCTAGCACCATATATCACTGAGAAATCATTCCGGAGGGGATAAAGATATGCAAGGATTGGAAACAAAAAAAGTAAGTTTCCCTATAAAAATGGCTTAGGAAGCACTTTTCTGTTATTTCTTACAAAAATTCCTCTTAGTAAAAGATTATGGGCTCTCAGTATGAATAAATATAAAGAGGAAAAAGGGGCATGTTAGATAGATTTTGATAGCAGGCAGAGTGTCATATCAGTAGCAGGGGGTTGGGCAGGTATCTGGGCAGGCACTCCTGGCAGGGAAGAGCATTTATGCACAGTTTTCTGTCAATTAGGGAACTCCCATATCAATGCATATATCAGATATTTATTTTTTTCCCCCACCATGTGCAGACAGATTTTAGAGCCTGGTTAAGAGATTTCCGTGTCAGGATTATTCTGACATTTGTTCCACATGAGATGGAAAAGGGCCAGGCTGGAAAAGCTGGAGGGAAGAAACATCCTTGCAGGCGGGAGGCATTTGGGGCGTTGCAGAGGCTGCCCTGCCTGAGCTTTGCTTTGTTCCCTCAACATGAGAAGGAGGGGGCACGGCTCAGACCCGCTCATCCTATTTGTCACCCTAATTCAATATTTGTTGCCCTTGTACTGTGCAAATCAAAGAGTCCCTTGGGTGCTTTTCATACGTGTGCTGGGCCGGGTGGGGGAGCTGGCTGCTCTCCTGCCCGCCCACACATTCCACAAGCCCTAGAAGTGCGAGTGGTTTGTGTGACTCTGTATGTGCAGTATGGAACCAGCTTTGGCAGCAACGAATAGATTTTAGTTTGTCAGCAGCATCATATTAATGTGTGTGTGTGTGTGTGTGTGTGTAAATCCAGAAATATAAATACGTATCAGCAGTTTATGAGCTGTCTAAGGTGATTGAAAAGTCCTCATTAGTTGTCTCTGATCACGGAATGGTTTGGGTTGGAAAGGGCCATTGGAGGTCGTCTAGTCCAACCTTGCTGGAATTAGCAGAGACATCTTCAGCTAGACCAGATTGCTCTCACACAGGACTTTTCATGCTGAACAAGCCCCGGATATTTTCTCAGCACCACTGAATTTATGTATAGCATGTAGAAAGGTAGTGGAGAACTGTAACTGAGCAGCCTGTTTCATAGAACACACTGTCACATTGGAGATAACCATCATTTTGGCCAACTGCAGCAGGTCAAAATGCTTTCCTGAGTTTGTTTTTCGTTGATGGTTTGAATTATGTTTATTTAGAAGAGAAAGGATCCTAAGTGATATTTCCATTGCCAAACGTTAGACATTATAATCCACAAACACCTAGGCAGCCCGATTTTTGTCAGGTTTTCAAAAATCAGATAATAAACTGCTTCCTCTCTATAGGTGACTAATGAAGAACTGAAATGGGATTGCTGTGTTGCTTTTAATTTAGTTTTGCAGATCCCTCCTGAAAACCAAAGTGAACTCCAAAGGACAAAGTTCCCAAGCCAGCTGATGCTCTCTGTGGATGTTGAACTGTACAGTTCAGCCAGCTGTACTGAGTGGGGTGATATTTATTTCTCCCTTTCCTTAAACTGACTAAATGAATTAGGGTTCAAACTGTATATTTGCTCTAGAATTTCATCTAATTCCACTCTCATTGCAGCACAACATTTAAACATAAAATAAAATAGTAAACTCAATCTTTCCGCGTCTATGGCTTGTTGACATTGAACCTCACACAGTCCTTACACCGTCTGCTTGGGACGACATGGCGCTATTAGATCAACAATACCAGCTGTTTTATTAATTCTCTTGGGAGCCAAATTCTAAATAAAGCTAAATATTAGGTCTGTGCTTAGATCTGTTCTATAAATATTGTCATTAATTTAGGAGACATTTGTTTTGAGGGTTTTTTTACATTTAATTTTTATTGTTGATCTTTACAATCTTGCATTTGTCATTGTTTTTTAAGGTATTCATAATAAGTGTTTTGTTTAGCATACTTCTGTGGTGCAATTTTTCTGTCATGATTAGATGTTTCTAATAGGCTTCAGGGTTTGTTTGCTTTGTCTGTGCAGTAATTTTAATTACAAGACCACATACTATTTGTCACTGAGTGTCAGAAAGAGCAGGGGGCTGAGACTTGAAAGGGTTTGAAATCATTTGCCTTGTTCTGGGTGTTTCAGTGATGCTTTTTGACCCCCTCTAAAAATCACTTGAGTCTGGGATCTGAAGTGTTATGAGCTCTCAAACGGGCAACAAGAATCGTGGGATGATTTGGGTTGGAAGGGATATTAAGGATTGTTTACTTCCAACACCCTGCCACGGGCAGGGACACCTTTCACTATCCCAGGCTGCTCAGAGCCCCAACCAGCCTGGCCTTGGACACTTCCAGGGATAGGGCGTCTTCTCTGGGCAACCTGTGCCAGGGCCTCACCACCCTCACAGTGAAGAATTTCATCCTAATATCCCATCTAAACCTGCTGTCTGTCAGTTTAAGGCCATTTCCCTTTGTTCTGTCACTATAAGCCCTCGTGAGAAGTCCCTCTCCTGTGGCCCTTTCAGGTCCCTGGAGCCTTCTCTTCTCCAGGATGAATACCCCCAGCTCTCTCAGCCATGGTGTGTGTTCTTTCAGTAGCAGGCAGAGTAGTCCAGTATGATGACACACGATGGAAGAGAAAAACACGAATACGTAAGGCTAAGGGTCATTTCCTAAAGGTAAATGGCTTTCATGCATGAAGATGCTAAGGATTAATCAGCTTTTACTACCAACAGATGAGACATTTTCACAGCAGAGCTGCTAACGCACCCAGCGTTATCTGTCCTTTAACGCAGAGCTCGCGTATTGTACGTGGATTTGCCCCGCACGCTCGCTGCATTTCTTTGGCAGGATTATATCAGGCAGCACAGGCCCCAGAGAAACCATAGCGGTGCCTTCCTGCCATTGTGCACCAGGAAGAGCCGGCTGAATGGCTGCAATTTCCCTCCCTCGGTTCTGGGATGCATTGTTTTTAAACAGCGGCTGGAGTAACAGGAACAGAAATCCGCTCCTCCACAGTGTAGGAACAACCGCCAAGTTACGGGACCAGCGGATCCCCTCCGCAACACCCTGAGCTGCTACCGACACCTGCTTCACTGGTGTTACAATCTGACATTCTGATGGCACTAAAAGCGGAAAAATAACCCCACCTTTATGTCAGAGAGACCTTCAAGAGTGAAAATCTGAGGCCAGATGCGTTAAGACTCTTCTGCACGAATCAACGTGAAAATCAGAAGCAAAATTATTCAGCCCTTGCATCCCTTCACATATCTTTTGGTCCAGGACATGTGAAGGGATGAAGCTCTGGCTTCACATGCCACAGTGAGCTGCTATTCCCTCCAAGCTCAAATACTGTCTGTCTGCGCAGTTTCCTGGAAGATTAAGTTATCATTTTGGGCTGGAGGGTTGTAATTTGCAAGGCTTCACCAGAGATAACTGGGTTTTGTTTGTTCCTGAGTCAAGTGGGAACATGGATAAGACTTAACCACAGAAAACAGCACAATTTCCAAAGTATTAGGGAGGATGCAGGACAGTAGCTTGAGAAGAGATGGTGATGTTCTAAGTCTGATATTCCTGCCATTTATACCACAGTAAATCCACAGGAATTCTGATTTTTCTCTCAAATGCAGAGAGACACATCATCTTTAAAAAACTATGAAACTGTGGGAGGAAAAATGTCAGGGAAAAGGCACCAAAGAAAGAGATGTAAAGGCCTTTATGTAGGAAAAAAGTTAAGAAATAGAACCTGTGTGTTGGATGTTTTGAAATGTCAAATACCTCAGTTTATACCCATTGATTAAAAGTACACTCAGTATACCCCAAATAACTGTAAGACTCATCTGGAATTAGTGAAGTGATCCGCTGCATAAAGCAAATATGGAAAGAACTTGATTTCAGATTATTGAAGCAAATTAGGAAAATAAGGGATTTTCTGCTAGTGATTTGACTTGGCTGCCAAATAATTCTTGAATATATACAGCGTTTCACAACCCAGAAAGAGAAACAAGTTATTTGAGCTAATTTTTGCTTGTTATTAAAAAGAGAATTAAAAATAAACAGATATTTTATTGCATTTTGTCATATAAAATCATGATCAAAGTAAATGGAGGAAATTCTGAATACACCCTAATACACAAAAATGTAATTGCCCACTTATGTGTCAGGCAACATTTCTTCGGGCACATATGTTTTGGTCCCATTTTTTATGAGCATTTGAAGTATAAAAAGGAATTAAATAGTGACACAACTGTTTTAACCAGATTGCTCTGCAGAGGTACGTGTTAGAGAGAAATATTCCCACCATGCAGAGGGTGGTTGTCATAAATGATAAGTTCGAATTGGCTTTCATATGTTGATGGACAGTTAATCAAGGGAAAGGGTAAAATGATTAATTGTTTGTTAAGTTAATTAGTTCTGATATTATGGGTAAGTTGTATGATGTATTTTAACAGTTCTTTGTTAGAGTCTGTAAGTTCTATCATGTTGAAAGGTTATAGAATGCTTTCCCTGTTAAAAACCCTAGTTACAGTGTTATAAAAAGTTTAATTATTTTAAATTCCTATTAAAAGAATGGGGGCAAGATGGCGGACGGGGTGAGGCTGGGCTTCCAGAACATTCCCTGGGGAGTGTCAATCGAGGTGTCAGTCAGGGAATGGTGCCTCCCAATCCTTACACACAGCATGCCCCAAGGGGCAGGGCCGGCAGGGACGGCCCAAAAGGGGCGGCTGAGGGAGGCGGGCCCAGGACCATCGGGCCCAGGATTGGATAGGATTGGATAAAATGTATCCCGACCCTTGATTGACGTTCCCCAGGCTATAAAAGAAGCTGCACCATTCCCCCAAGCTTTGTGTCTCTGCTGGACCGGTTATGCACCGATTGCTGCTGTTTTGTATTGCAGGTGTGCCCGATTGTTATTTTTAATTAATAAAGCTTTAATTTTTTTTTGAAGTGAGGCGTCGTTTCTTACAGTGGTGAAAGCCTCTCAGGCAGACACAATGGGTATCTGAGCAGGAGCTGCACATTCCTGTCTTGGAAAAGCATTTCCAGTGCTGTGGACACTGCAGAAAACAGATATTTTACAGTTACTTTGTTAGTCGGTCAGGCTAGTTGGGGTAGAAGCATCTCTTGTCCTGAACCTTTTGTTTCCCAGTCTCTTTCAGTCACATCTTCTTGCTTGTCACGTTTGTATAAAGAAGTTGCAAAGTGATTTGGCCAAGATTCCTAGAAACACTGTTTTCAGGTTTTAAAGATCTCCTCTGGGAACACTCTTGTCTCCCTGAGCTGCCTCAAGCAGGTTTTCCAGGCTCTAGCC
>VZTF01006180.1:0-10183 GCA_013397755.1 Cnemophilus loriae
CTATGGACAAACTCAAACACTCCGTACAGGAAGAGGTCTGGACAGACACGTCCTTCTTGGAGGATTCTGTTTGGCTAGATACACTTTTACTAGCTGTAGCTTTGGATTGTTTAAAGACCATTGCTGAAAAAAAAACCAACCCCAAACCAACCAACCAACCAAATCTCAACACAAAACAAACTAAAAGTCCCACTAGCAGGAGGATACCTGGGAGACAGAGGGGAGTTTTTCCTGTATTTTGAGCTGACTCATTCTTGGCAGATGTCTTTGGTTATGACTCTTCTTTCAAACAAGTAAAGCTGTGCTTGGAAAGCCTGGAGGTGGCTGGCCTGTGGTCTGGAGGCATTGGATTGGTGGGAGCCGAATTCCCATACGACCCATGAAGAAAGTTCTGTTGCAAGGGTAGAAGTGAGCTGATGGTTCTTGATGGTGTCAATGGTGGATCTCCATGGTATGGTCTCCATCCAGCCCTGGACATTTCCCTCTTGACCCATGTGTGGTGTGAGACTGGTGGCTCTTGGCTGATGGAAGGTTATGGTGCTCATGGTGGGTGAGGTGTCTCTCTTGCAGGATAGATGAATGGTGCTGGATCTGCCAGCAAAGTGAAGCTCTCCAAGAAGCCCAGAGCTGGCCATCACAGAGGGAAAGCAAGATGAGCTGGCTTATGTCCTCATCACCTCCACTGCTTTTTTATTTAGAGGGATTATTCATAAAATACTGAACCTGGAAGTTTACCCAGATTTCAGCCCAATACTGTTGAGTTTTCCTGATTCTGGAACTGCCCCAGGGTCTCCTGGAGCTAGTGGATGTTGAGTAACAATGCCTGGTGGATGCTAGACCAAGCAAGGCTTTGCAAGGCTTGAGGCTGGGAGACCCACAGGGTTCTTCTGCAGCAAGCGCAGCCTCAGTTTCTCCCTCCCAACTCCTCTGCAACAAAACAACAGGAAAAGACCTCTAGAGCCTGGAGAAGCATCAGCATCACTCCCTTCTCTGGTTCTTCTGGTGGTGAGACCTCATCTGGTTTAAGGGACCACCTGGCTGAATGACATTTCATTTCAAAGTCGCAGGCAGGCCAGAAATTTTTCACTATGCCTCAGATCCCTGCTGGTATCTGCTCACCAGAGAAGAAACACCTTGCCCAAATCCAGAGCTGTTTGTGCCCCAAAGTGGCTCCTCATTACATATCCCCATGTAAACAGGATCCCATGCAGTTTCTCTGGCAGAGTCCTGCCTGTGTTTTCCCATTTCCCCTTCTTCCACCTCCCTCTTGTATAGAGTTTATAATCTGCTGTGAAATGCCTTTATTTACAAATTGGCATCCTATTATAATCTGAAATTGACATCTTCCTGTGGAACTAGGATTGTATATTTGTCCCAGGGATAAACAATTGTTTGGGAAATTTTTTTTAAGTCACTTATTCTTGGTTTATTTTTGAGCATGCATACTTTTAATTTTTTTTTTTTTTTTTTGCTTTGAGCATCACAGGGCATTGCATCCTTTCCTTCCCAGCTTCATTGGAGAGATGACCTCTCCTCCCTGCTTACCTAAAAACCCACCATCCCGTCCTGGAAAGGACAAAGTTATCAGGGGTTAATGCCAAGATGACAGCAGTGGAGCCTCTGGAGCAGAGCAGGCTGCCTGCCAGACTAGGGGCCTCTCAACTTGCCTTGCACATCACCTGACTGTGGCCAACAGGGAGGAGGGAGCTGGGAGCTTGGCACCAACCCTGGGACTCTTGGCTTGGTCACCCGCTCTGGCTCCTTCAGCCTCATGAGGTTTTTTTAAGGGGGTTCTCACCCTGCAGGGACCCCCCCCAGGAACACCCCAGGATAAGCCTTGTGCTGCTGTGGGGATGCTGAGGTCATCCTCCTGCCGGCTCCGGGCTTTTTGCCAATTAAAATTCCACCAAAGGAAATAGGACCCATTTAATAATTACTTTTTAAATACTCTAGAGCCTTTTGAACCTTTCCTAGATACTCCTCTATGATGGGTTTTAAACAGAAATGATGGCAGAGGTGGTGCCCCCCATTAAATGCTGGGTATTTCAATCCATCCCTGTATAGCTCCATTAAATCAATTTTTCTGGATACTGATAAATTTTCCCAACCAAATGGTCCCTTGAAAGCAGCTGACGATAAAATGCAGAAGACCCCACCACCAGCAAGTCCTTCATGATGGGGACCACTCGTGTTTTATCCTGCAACCTGACACTTTTTGGGGAGGAATGAGGATAAAAACATGAATTTTGGAGGTTGGGTGTCAATTCAGACCATGCTCTGCTTGCAAAAGCTGTCCCCATGAACATTGGCGACTAGATCACTGGGAACATTTAAAACTCAATGAGTGTCCCGGTTTGGGACAAATTTGGAAAGAAACTTCCAGAGGAGGTCTCTTCTAAAGGGCCAAGTTCTAGCAGCCCCTCCTCCACTCTAGGTTCGGGAGAAAATCTCCTCGGAGAAAAGTGGAAAAAACTGTTTATTTAACAAGCAAAGTATTCACAAGCATGAAAAAATGAATAATAGGAAACAATAAACCTCTCTTGCTCTGAAGAGATGGTAAAATCAGAGAACAGAGTCCTTTCGTGGGTGTGTCCCAGCTCTCNTAAAAGAACAGATGATGGGGATATTAGACCATACAGTCACCCCAGGACAATGAGACAAAAACACTTGTAGAGGAGCAGCTCCAGGCTGGCAGGGATGTGGGCTGCATCGTTTCCATCCTGGCTGTCTGCCAGTGGATATTACTTACACAAGAGGAACCAGTACCACTAACCACATGCATTTCCCTGCTACTGGCATGGGAAATGTCTATTTCAAACTGCAGCAGCCAAGACCATAAACCTCCATGCTGACTTAAAACAAGATAACACCCCATTTTCGGGTGCACATGGAATAAACGGTGTGTAAGGACTCTCTCCCCAGCCTTAACCAGGTGCTTTAGGAGGGTGATGGGCTGGGCAACAGGTGGATGCCCAGTTCTTCTGCCATCCCCTGCCTGGCTGCCTGCCTACTGTCACAAAGAAGCTTCCTTTCCAGTTTATTTTCAGCGCTGAGATATTAACCGCTGAGGCATGGTCTCTGTTCTAACCACCCTCACTGTTTTGCCTAAATTGCTTTGTTTTCACCTCCCCATCAGCATGCCGAGGCTGTTGACTTGGCTTTGGTGCTGCCGGGATACTGGCTGAGTCACAGTTGCTGTTGAGGAACAGGAAGACACAGAGGAGAGAGTGGCCTGATCCTGCATGGGGCTGAGGTCAAGGAAGGGAAGGAGCTCAGCAGCTCCCAGGATTTCTGTCCACTTGCTTTGGATTATTCCCTTTGTTCTGGTTTTTTGTTTGCTTGTTTTTTTATTCTTTAACTTCTTTTAATAAAAGCAACATCTTGGATGTTGCCAGCTGCCTCTTTCTCTGTAGTTTATTTTATTTTATTTTATTTTATTTTATTTTATTTTATTTTATTTTATTTTATTTTATTTTCATATTTTTTCATTTCTCCTCCTTGTCTTCCTCCTCGTCCTCTTTCTAATGCCGGAAAAGAGCTTTTCTGGGCAAGCATTGCAGGGATTTTCCATTCTCATCCAGGGAAGAGTGGGGGCTCACATCCCCTGTACACAGACCTACTGTGGCAGCCACCCCTGGGGGAGTCTTTGTCAATGGGCTCAAGTCGTTGGGTCCAAAAAGTTTTTTCCAGGGGATTTTGTGCTGCTGGGGATGTGACATGGTGCTTGCTAATAGACAGCCCTTCTTTCCCCTTTCTTTTTTCTTTTCTCTTTATTTTTCCCGTGTTTTTTCTCCCTCCTCTCTTTCAGGTAGACGTTTAAATGCATGATGATAACTTTCACCCTGTTAATTAACAGGAAACATTGGGACAAGACAGGAAATTGCATCAATTTTTTATGAGGAAAGAGCCAAGAAAAAGAAAATACAAGAAAACATAGTTATTAGGGAAAGAAAGTGCTGGGGGAGGAGGAGAAGGAAAAGGAGAAAAAAGGAAGAAAAACACATCCCATGGGCCCTGCTTTTCCAAGGGAGGCTGCTCCAGTACTTGATTTTATTTTTATTATGTCAGAAAAATATTTGACTAGCAGGATCACCTTTGCTCGAGTGTGAGCTCCAGCTTCCCAAGGAATCTTTTTTTTTTTCTCATGCTTTTTCTCAGCTTTCTCTCCCAAACTGTGAGGCTTAGGAAGCTCTCAGCTGGGAGACTAATTTTGGTTTGGCTGCTCAGCTCTTCAAATTGGTCCACATACGGTATCATTATCTTGGTTTTAACTTGCAAGGGGAAAAACCCCCCCACCCTGTAAGAGCTGGCTCAGCTCTTTTCTACCCTTTTAACCTCTCTGCATAAAAAACTTCCTGGCTTCGGCTCCCCAGTTGGGTTGTGCTGACAATGCCAAAGCATAGTAGGGTGGTTGCAGGAGGTCCTGATGATGCTCTCACTGATGCTCCTCTACGTGTGATGGCAGGTACCTGGCTCCGTAGTCCTTCCTCATCCTCCCTCAGGGATGAAGTAAGATGCTCAGTGAGGTGGTTGCAGGAGGTCTCAGTGATGCTCCTCCATGTGTGATGGCAGGTACCTGGCTCCGTAGTCCTTCCTCATCCTCCTTCAAGGATGAAGTAAGATGCCCAGTGGGGTGGTTGCAGAAGATCCTGGTGATGCTTTCAGTGATGCTCCTCCACGTGCAATGGCGAGTACCCGGCTCTGCGGTCCTTCCTCATCCTCCCTTGGGGATGAAGTAAAATGCCTGGTGGGCTTTTGGTGATGCTCCTCCATGTGCAATGGTGGATACCCATCTCTGTGCCCCATCCTTGGGGATGAAGTAAGATGTCTGGTGGAGTGCTGGGGTTTGGTGAGCTATCTTTGGGGTAAAATCCTGGCTCCCATGGACTTTCCTGGCTTTTCCCTGAATTCCTGAGCAGGTGGAAAGGCTAATATTGCTATTAAATGAATAATTCAGAAGCACTTGGGCTGTTAAGCCTTGTTGCAAATATATACCTATGTGTACATAATGAATGAGAGTATGGATGGTTATATATTCAGCAAAATCTATTCAGCCTATATATATATATATATATAAAATATATTCTATATATATAATTATATATAATATATGGGTATATTCAGTATATAATGAATACTATATATATATATATAGGTTGAATATATTAAATCTATTCATTGTATATTGAATATATTTTATATTTTTATAGAATTCTATATAATACATATATAGGTTGAATAGATTTTGTTTGTAGAGCTGCCAAATCTGCATCAATAAGAGTTGGCTTTGTGTTGGAGAAACTCAGGTGTTGGGAAGGTGGTGGAAGTTCAAAAATCCTTCACTTTTACAGCCAGTGAAGTTGGCTCTGGATCTAATGATTTTCAGTGATGGAAAGCGATGGATTGAATTTATGGATGCAAAAAATTTATGGGCAACACTGCCAGTGATGCAAAGTAATACCAGACAGGTGGTATGTCTGTTTGCATGTTGGTGTGCAAGGTGAAGTTTTGAGTAGAAAAGCAGGGAAAATGACAAAATAGTTGAGAAATTTAACCATAAGATGAGGACCTACTTGCCCACACAGGACAGCTGCCAATGACCCTGTGGCTGGGCTCTGGCAGCACCTTCCCAGGCAAAGCAGACAGAGTAAATAACTCCATAAAATCATCCTTTGAGTGGGAATAAAATAACAGGAGTTTTATTTGGAAAAAGAGTTGGGACCCTGAAGTTACATCACTGTGTTTGAACTGATGAATTCATTTTCTTTGTAAGCCAGGCTGAGACTTTTTAGCTCATGATAAGGAACAAACCCATAAGTCATACACAGTGGCCTGTAGTTTTCCTGTTCTTTGTCACAGCCAAGCATGGAAAATGTATCCTGGGTGTCAAGAGCATGAAGCCTTGGCTTACCTGAGATGTTGCACCAAGGTTATTTTCTGGAGCAACCAGTGTGGTTGGTGCTGGGTTTGCTGAAGGGCAGTGCTGAGCCCCAGATCCCCTGGGATTTGTCCCCATGGGAGAATGCTGCTGGGTGTTGGTGAGACCCTAAATCCCCTGGGCTTTGTCTTTGTGGGAGGATGCTGCAGGGTGTTCATGATGCCCACATCCCTGGGGCTTTGTCCCCACAGGATGATGCTGCTGGGTGTTGGTGACACCCCAAATTACCTGATCTTTGTCCCCATGGGAGGATGCTGCTGGGTCTCGGTGGTGCCACCCTGGCTGGCAGTGGCACAGTCCGTGCCTGGGTCACATCTCAGCTGCTGCACCCAAAAGTGGGGTGGGATGAGCCACAAGGAGCTTTTTGGGTTGTTTTTTTTCTTTCTTAATCCATGTGCTACCCACCTGCCCTGATTTATAGCCCAGGGCAAACCTCTGCCAGCCTCCATCTGCAAAAAGAGGGTGCCAGCTCTGACAGAGCGTGAGGAGGGTTAGCTAATGAATGTAATATTCTCTATAATTGCTACACATTATTAATCCAGAGAAAAGTGAGAGGTGAGGGGAGGGATGTGTGCATGGTCAAGCTTGTGAACTCCATCCAAACACTGTCCATTCTGTCTGTCCATCCCTTGCTTGCTCCCTACCTGGGTAGGGGCTGATGCTGTTTGTCATTGGTCCATCCCTGGGTGGTGAGCCTGCCTGTACACCAGCATGCTTCACTGCCTGATTTTAGGAATAAGCGTGATTAGATTATAAAGGCAGACAAGTAATGATTAACTTTTTCAGTCTGCATGCTGTCTCCAGTCTGGCACTGGGTGTTGTTTTTCCCCCTAAGTAGGCCCTGGCCCTGCGCATTGACAGGATATTAGGTTGTAAAGAAAGCCAGGAGGAATGAAGGGAAGGGAGGGAGGGGGAAGGGGGCAGCAGGGAGCCTTTTTCATCAGAGCCAGGACTGGAATTTATTAGCAGGAATGCAGTAAATGCTCCAAATGCCAGCCTAGCTAAACCGTTTTCATAATTGTTATGGATCAGAGCACAACAAGCATGAAAAGGACTTTTGTTCCAATCCTGCTTTTACCATGTGTTTACATCCCTGTGAGGGATGCTGCTCACAGGGAGCAGCATGGGGGAGGTGGGCTTTTTTTAGTGTGGGAGGGAAGCATGTTTTTATGTCTGTTTTCAGTCTTTGGGGAGAATTCTTGGTTGGTATACTGAGCAGAGAGAGAGATGCTTTTTTGGTATTGAAATGAGAGCGGCAGAGATGCCATGTGTGTGCATTAAACGCATTTGGAGGGGAATCCTAACACACATCTGTGTATTAGGTATCAGTTTGTATTTTGATTTAAAACCCAGTGGGAAAATTAAACCCACTCAAGCTGTCCCTTTTCCCCTGCCCCCTTCTGATAGTGGAGGAAACACTAGGAGAGATTATAAGATGGAATCACAATTTACTGAAAAATCGCAATAACAACTAAAATATTAATAAAAGAGTGTGAAAAAGAGAGAGTGTTTTACCCACAAAAGGGTATTCACCACCCAACAAACAAAAGAAGCCCGGTGGCTTCTTGTGGCTTCAGCATCGAAATAGGATTTCTGGGGATTTTCCACATGGATCTGCATGCCCTTGTGCCTATCGGGGTGGTCCGGGAATCTTAAAAATCCCTGTGGATGTTGGCAGCAACCCTCTGGAAGGGTCTCCCCTCTTGAAGCATCCCTTTATCCCACCTGACTGCCATGTTGAGGCTTGGGGAAGGCATTCCTGTCCTACTGCTTTTTTGAAACAAGGCAAAAGTTTTCCCACACCTTTGAGGGGAATAGAAAAAGATGCAGATAAAGAAGGTTCTTTGAATGAAAACTTCAAAAATAATTAGACTGACTGTATACTAAACAACAGCAAAGAAGCCCATTTACTGTAAATATTATGAATGGATTTGGTGGGCTACTTTATACCCACCCTTACTCTAAGGCTTTTCTCTGGGCTGAGTCGAAATTTGTCCTTCAGACAGCATGGTACTCTATAATTTGCACGACTGATGAGGCCCAAAGTCTGGTATGGAGGAAACTGGAGTCAGCTGGCTCCTCTCTAACTGCTGGAGACAGGCAGATAGGCATTTTTGGTGTGTGCCTGTGTATTCTCTGCCTCGCCTTGTAGCTCCAGCCTTACTTGGCTTTTGAAGAAAATGGGCACAAAAGAAAAAGTTCTTTTCAAGTTGTTTTTAGCTATGGTAATTGATTAATCACCATAATTAGACAGTAGCAGTGACTAATAGGATGTTTATGAATCAAATTTCTGGTTTGGTGGACTCCACGAAATCAACAGTTTCACTTCGGTTCTTTCTTTACCGTCCTTTGATGCAGGGGACGACGATCACTCCATATTTTTCAAGCTTGGACATTCCTCCTGGGCCAGCCTTGGCATTTGCCATACTGGTGCCCACTCGTGAGGTTTGGAGGTCTGCAACAACATGTTTGCAAGGACCCTTTCTCACTTTATTTTCTTGCTATTATTATCTGTACTAGTTTGAAAGCAAACCAGTGGGACATCCCAAGTCAGAAACACAATTTAATAGGAAAATTAAAATAAATGCAATAGTACAAAAACACTGGCAGAGTCAGAAGGCAACCTGACACCCTGTTGGTCAGGGTATTGGTAGCAGTCTGATTAAATGGTGGCTGCAGTCCTCTTGAAGTGATAGATGTGGTTCTGTTGAAGCAGCGATCCTGTAGAAGGGTTTGATCATCCTCTGAAGGTCCAATGGTGGTTTATGGAGCTCTTGTCCTCTGGGAATTCAGTGGATAAGGCTGGCTGTGGTGTTCCAAACTCAGATTATATCCAGGTAGGAATGCTTGGTTCCTCCCCCTGGGCAGAGCATCTCACAATGGGATGATGTAATTTTATCAGTCATACAGTGAGACTCAGTAGCCCATTAACAGGCGATATCCCCCGGAGTTATCAGGGATGAGTCATGAAGGAGATAAGGAACACTGCCCCACCTGGTTTAAACAGCCTATGAAGATGGTGATAGAATACATATTCTTGGGTACATTTTACATTGCAACCTAAGACATTATCCTATCCCTAAATTAACTCTCAAAGGTCAGTCCTGGGTTCCCGGTTGGGAAAAGGTTGACTCAAGGTACTACCAAGTTGGGGTGGGAACCTGAAAGGATCAGTCATCTCTACCCTCTGTCTAACCCAACCTTGTGTTTGTCCTGATTTCACAAGAGGGTTTCCCAGCTGTGGCGAAGGTTATGGAAGTTCTTGGTTGGGTCACAAGGGGACTGAGCAGAGCACTCCCAAGCTTGTAGGTTGCCGCTAGCATGAGTCTGAACCAAAGAAACATTTCCCTATAAATATCAGGAAATCGCAGAGTCCTTCCCCTGTTGGCTTCTGCCACATTTTATCCCCTTTGTTCCCATTGGACTTGCAAGGTTACAAATCCATTGGCAGTATCTTGGCTTCTGGACACTAGTCTTCAGAAAATATCATCCAACTGAATTCTTGGGGGGAAATCAGTTGGACATTTATTTTCATGCAAGGTTGACTGATTTTGCTAGGAGCAAGGAGCCATTTGAATGATTGGGTGGACAACTTGTTAAAAAATTTAAGAAATAATCTTAAGACTCTTTAGCCTGCACAGCGACTGTCTATGATGAGTAATAAGAGCTGCCTAGTTAGACATAGACACAAATTTATGGTCTAGCCTGTCAATTTGCAAATAAAGGACTCCATAAGTACCTACTGACACAATGGGCTGTAATAGCTCCTAAAGAGATATTATGGTCTATTGTGTCAATAGTCCACAGATTAAAGACTCCCTAAGTATATGTTGATGTGACTGACTGCCTGTAGTGGTTTGAGTTTGCCAATCTAATTTAAGTGCAGTGGTCTAAACTCAGGCCTATTATTTAGGACATTTCTCTTTGTGAGATAAGGATTAGGAGAAGCAAAGCAGGCTCAAACTTTAAAGAATATAAAGAAAGTTTTATTAACAGGACTAAAAGGGAAAAAAACAAATAATAAGAATTAGATTAAACCTTTGGAAAACCTCTCCTCCCCCTAAACTTTTCTTTTAGCTATTTCTCCACTGACAATGCAAAGACACAAAACCTGATGTCTCTCAGTCAGTTTACCACTTCTGGAATAACTTTTCTTCAGTTCACTTAGGGAGAGGAGTTTCTCTCGTGGCTTCAACATCACAGTGAATCAGCCGCCTGGGGTTACAGCATCTGACCCCTGTGAAA